>VMRN01000006.1:7634501-7681162 GCA_010277015.1 Poeciliopsis turrubarensis
TTTGTTTCACAAATACAAGTTTGAAAGTCCAGTGAAAAAGTGTTTGCAGCTTGTGCCAATCAGAGGCAGAATGAGAAGAGCAAAATCTGTCATATGATCAAATTAATATAAATATAATCCTCTTTGTGAACAATAGCAGTCACATCCTAAAAATGCAACAGATGAGTTGGGATTGTTTCCACCATTCTCCAGGATATGTGATGCTACAGAAATGGATTTGTCCACCCAACCATGTCGTTTGTGAAGAGACCAATAATGCTGTTTTCTTGTTTCTTTTTTTCTGAATCTGTATTTCTTCTACCACCGTCCCGGTTTCACCCGTGGTATTTAACTTGCGTCCAGGTGTTTTCTTAACTCAGACGGCAGGCCGCCTATCTCAACATGCTTTTACACTCCTTCCTGAATAAAATAGCACCTCTCAACATGAAACAAGCTCAAGCTGTAGTGAGAGCCCGACATCTTATGTTAAAATGAAAACAAAATCCTTCACCAGTGATCCAGTCAACCCTACTTTACATTCGCATTTGTCCATTTCTCTGCACCAATGCTGTAACACAGACAGGATATTTGGATGTGGAGATGTGCAATAGATTTGGAATATCATTAAAATTCTCCAGTGGTTAAAGCAGATTTTGATTCGTGGAATGAAATCCTGCCCTGCGGCGACTCGAGCCGCCGGAGTTCCACCCAGAGCTGAGCAGGAAAACCAGACAACACAAAAACGATCAAACTGTGAGGCTTTCCCTGCAGAGAATCCCCCTTTCTTTACTCTGCCGTTGAGTCACGCATGTTGATTTGCTTCACTAACAATTAAACCTGTCCCTGCAGAGAAACCAAGCATGGTTATATGAATTATACAATAAATTAATAAGATTTTTAATGAGTAACATTATGTTCTAGTTTGATCAGATAGAAGCCAAGCTAAATATGTGCTGCTAAGCACTTTTTGTTCTGTTCAAATATTTAACAGCTTAATGGTAGAAAATATCAAATTTGCTTTCAGAAACTTAGTTTACCTCACTGAAGTAAATTGACTAATAGCTGAAATGGAAAAATGTAACTGCAAAAGTCCCTCTGTAAATAATATCTTTTAAGATAGTGAAGCAGCTCCTAATGGGGTCAAAGAATTTGCTGGCTCAAAGTTAAACTGTAAGATGATAACTTCCCCTGTTTTTACTGAGCATTAGCTGCATTCCTGTAGTGACTTGCAACAGAAAAGAGCCTTCTGAACCCAACGTCGGGTGACTTTATAGCATCTGTGATCCATCTGAAAAAAATTTGTGCAGAAATAGGAATATGTTTGGTTGATCATTTATCTTTGCTTCAGCATTTCCTGGCAATAAATGTTATTCCCCTGGAGAAAAAATAAAATAGCTTATTTGTCCTTAAATGGTGCCATATTTGAAAGGAAAACACATTGATGGGTTGAGCAGCAGAGTTGAGTATGTTTCTGCGTCCATGAAAAACCTGCTCTCTTCAGAGTTGTCTGTTTGCTAAATGAAAAAACAATTTAATTGCCAACAGGTTCGTTACTTCAAACTGTAATCATCTAATCCAATAAACAAGAGTCAATAACAGAATAAGGTGTTTAGCCTTGGCAGAGAGGAGATGACATGTTTGATGAGTGAAACTGGCAAGCGCATTCTCCTTCCAAATGCAGCCATTTTCAAAAATAAATGAGCAGGCTTTGCAAGATGAATTGCCAAGGAGAACTGTAGCAATAAAGAAATGATCAACCACAAATAAGCTGTCCTGGTGTTTGCTTGCTGTACTTCTTAGAATTCTTTATGAGAAGGGCTGGACAAAATGAGGACAGATGTTACTGGGATTAGGGCCAGAGATGACGAGGAGGGCCTTTAAAAAGACTTATGACTCCCAAACAGCACAGAGCACCGTAAAGTCAGTAGACGAGCAGCTCTGGAAGCGTCCACAAGCTAAGACTGCATGAAAGAGCCACAATGATGTCAAATGAAACTTTATGGAGGATTTGTTTCTTTACTGGATGGTGTCTTTTTCTTTTTAATGTTAGCACAGGATGTAAACTAGGCTGTCAACTAACTCACATTGAACTTATTAATGTATTTTATCACTTTCTAAATAAATTCATTTAATTTGAAGAGATCAATTAAATTGGCAACGTTAGCAGGAATACATTTTTGTTGCTTTGTTCCTATCAGATTTTTTTTTAACTTCTGCAAACTGGCTTTTTTTTTTTTTTTTTTTTTTTTTTTTTTTAAGTAGGATGAATGTTACATTTCAAAGATCTTTGACTAAT
Organism: Poeciliopsis turrubarensis; assembly: GCA_010277015.1. Classification (NCBI taxonomy): domain Eukaryota; kingdom Metazoa; phylum Chordata; class Actinopteri; order Cyprinodontiformes; family Poeciliidae; genus Poeciliopsis; species Poeciliopsis turrubarensis. The sequence goes on from VMRN01000006.1 coordinate 7,636,777, forward strand.
TAATGATGAATCCAGCCAGATATTTCTGTTGTTATATGATTATATGAAGTAAGCTAGGATTGGGAAAGTACTTTAAAGGTAAATATAAGTGGTCAACAGAAGACAGATAGTAGAATATTAAATTGTTATTCATTTAAAAAAAGTTGGACTCCAAATGGAAGTAAATGTTTCTTCAAATACACAAATATTTTTCAACCATAATGGTTTCATAGCTATTTCTTTATTTTTTGTACAGCGTTAGTTTCTGTCACTAAAAATGGTGAAAAAAATGCTAAATTATGGAGAATAAAGTGGTGTTGGCATTATTACTCTTAGTAGAAAATACAAAACTCACAATAATAAAAATACATCCCCATGATTCAATTGTATCAATTAATAACATGTCAAAAGCTTGTAGTTCTATATTATATTTAACTAGAGGAAGCACATGTAAAACCATTGAAAAATGAAAAAAATAATTGGCAAAGCATTACAAAGTGAACACTACTTTATTTACAATTTTGTCTTTATGGTTTTCATAGAATCTAATAAACTGCTACAGGTTTTTTAAAAAAAATCTTGCCTCAATTTTTCAGTAAATGTTTAACAAAATTGGTATTTACAGCTCACATTTTTAAATTAAATCAGTTCATCAAGCTTTTTTTCACAACACACACAGACATTTGGAGTTTCCATTTAAACTGTATCACTGTAACGTCTTCAGTCCAAACTCTCTGCCAACATCCTGGTGAAGTACAGAACAGCCGGCTGTGCGTTGACGTTTTGGATGCTGTAGGCCCGTCCTGCAAGGATCAGAGTTATGCAAAAATTTTAGCTAAAAAACTGAATGAAGCCATATAGGAAGGTGAATACACAAGAAAACTATTAAATATTTATTTTACATAGAAATATTAATATATTGATACCTAATTTGATTTTTATCTATACTTAATTAAGTAATTTAACTGCAGGTAAACTCTGTAATGAATCTTGATTGAATAGTTTGATTGAATATCTTTTTATTCTTGATTGAATAAAAAGATAATGTGTAATGTTATCTTTAGTAGTTAGTGCAATTTCCTTTTGGTTGTAATATCTTCTGAAAGATGCTTCCTGCAGCTGTCCACCTCCATGCTAATCCAGTGGTATCAAGTCATTTTTTTGGAATGCTGTATTTGGTTTATGCCACACATCTCCTCTACCTTGTTGTCCAAATAATTGAATTTTAGACTAATTTGTTAAATGAACATTATTCCAGATATTCTGGCCTTTGTCTATGATCTTTCTGGCAAACTTTAGTCTGATCCTCAGGTTTTTCTGAGAGAGCAAAGGTTTCCTTAAACTTGTGCATTTTTTCTCTTTGTTCAAACTATAAAGTTTCATATCAACAACAGCAACAGCCAGTTTTAGGGTCTATATTTTAGGGTTTTTTGGAGATTTAGCATCTTGTTGATATGTCTTAGTCGTTTTACCCATACTAACAGGAGAAAAAAAGTGGGTGTGTCTTCATTTAGTCATCAAAATATTTTGATTTTTGACGTTTACAGAAAACCTGAGGCGGTTTTTCTTCCATCTCATCATATTCCTAAAACTAAATTTTAATATTTTTATTGTCCAAAATCACAATGTCCCAATTTGATTACACGGTTGAAAAAAGAAGGACTTTATTTGTGCCTTAATTCTGCGAAAGTGACAATGTCGTTATTCTTACCACACTCCACCACAAAAGCTTGTCCAGAGCTGTAGTGAGAAACGCTGCCGTCCACGGTGACCTTCACCGAGCTTGTTAATAAGTTAAAAATCTTTAAAGACAAAAAAAAAAAAAAAAGAAAAATTAGAAATAAGGGGCCTGATATTCTCAAAGGTGGGCAGGTGAGAAGGAAGTGCACTGACAGTTGTTGCACTGTGATCCACCCAGAGGGGTTTCTTCGTGTAGGAGCCCATCAGCAGCTTTCCAGCGCAGAAGGAGCTGCTGGTGAAATCCTCCTGGATACCCAAGGCACAGTTTTGGTAGAAGTACCACTGAAACTGGTCAGGAGTGATTGTAGCGTCCCCTGCAGCAGGAATACGCATGATACCATGTGTCAACCTTTGTCCTAACACATGATAGAGAATGAATGAAACCTGTATTTAATTCATAAATAGTGACCGTTACGTCACAAGATGTTCTCACCGTCAGCCTCCACGGCCCAGAGGCTCTGGAACCATTCAGTGATGTTTTCCTTGTCCTTTGACTGTAAGGTCAGAGGCTTGAGAGGGGAGGCACAAAAATCTGACACAGAAAGCACGGCGCGGACCCTGGATGACAGCAGATCTGGAACACGCAAGGAAATGAGATATAAGAAAAACATTTGAAACACAGATGGCAATTAGTCAGGAAAATGTCTTTTCGGAAGCCGTAACATTCGATGGAAGTGAGGTTAATGGAAGAACGTTAGCGGTAAAACTTGTCGATGCGAGCAACACACCCCGGAGTCAAAACCCCAGGTCCTGCATTTTTAATTTCCCTCAGGAGCTGCAGGGACTCAGTGTAAATATTGCAGTGTGGACGCCCACATTTTTAGCCCGACAAGAGCGACAGTGAAATGCGGTGAAGTCGTCTGATTAATTCAACGCCAAACCACTGCTTTCCACTGAGCCAGCGGAGAACGTAATCTTCCCAATCTCTGCAGTCGAGAGGTACAACCTGAGATGAGGACCAAAAAGGTTCCACTGAAATCTGAATTAAAGGAAGAGTATTTTTGCATCCTTTCACCAGATAATTTCCCCCATAATTCCTGATGAAATCCTCATATTTTTGGCATAGGTCGATCAGGCGAAGGATTTTTATTTTTTAAGAATTAAATAATTTACGTTTTCATAAATACCTATGTCTCTAGCTTTCACTCTAAGGACCCGTCAAAGATGTTAACATTCTGGAGATCTCATTTCATGCCATTTGTGTTGCATTCAATATCCCACTGCAATTAAATATGTGCAAAAAGCATTAAATAAATGACTTTCATCAATATGGAAATCATTTTTGAAAATATTGAGAAAAATTCCATCTTTAGTTGCTTAGTCTTGTGTCTTCCTCTCTGAAGCTCACTCGATGGGTTTTCTACAATATCTACATCCATGAAATCTTCTGTTTGTGATGGAATGAAATAAAGACTTTTTCCTGAATTATCGCAGTTGTGGAGTGGCTGTGACCCAAATATACCAGTCTTTGCTTCAGTTCTGCATACATTGATCTTTGAACTATTCTCCTAACTGGTCAAGATAAAAGTGGGTTTACCTAAATAGCTCCAATTGTTTGAAACTTTTTAATTATTGCTCTGATAGTAGATAAGATTTAAACATACTTGAGTCATCATCATACTTTTCCAGGTCAATCATGGAGGACGGTCCACTTTTGAGGACTCTTAACCTGTAAAAGGAAGAAAAAAAGAAAAAAAAAAAAAAGAAAAGACAGTCACAACAAACCCGGAGTGACAGTAAAGACAGATTGAGTAATTTAGGTTTTTCCTTACGTGTCCTCTGCCTGACACCGTCTGACCAGTGAGACCACCTGGTCGGACTGTGTGCATTCATCCACATCCACCCCACTGTGCATGTCTGCATTAGGCCTGCTGCCTGTTATAGGGCCTGACTCAACGCTCTCCTCTGAAGGCTGGGACGTGACGTTACGCATTTTACAACGATTCACATGTCTGTTGGTGACCGCGGCGGGGGTCTCCGCGACTAAAGCGTCTTTAAATGTTGCAAGAGAGTCTTCGACAATCTTTGGAGCAGACAGAGGCTTCACAGGAGCCTCTGGAGCTCCCCCTGGTGTTTTTGACGCAACATTGCCGTTTTTGGGAGCGCCGAGTCTGAATGGTGACTGCTTTGGCCATTTCTCCCACTTCTGTGGAGGTTTGGGGTCATTTAGGGGAGGCTGCCGAGGCTGCGAGTCGAAGGTTTCCAAATCATCGGCCTTGGGAACTGCCCACCAATCACTGGGTGGCTTCCTCCTACGTTTTGTTGGTTCGGTTTTCCTCAGCTGCTCCTTTTGCTGACATGTCTGAGATGCAGGCGAAGAGATGTGATGATAGACTTTTTGAAACAGCTCACCTCCTACAACAAAAGTACATTCAACAGTTATCTACAGTTTTAGGACACTTGAAATCCACTACTGTTTCCAAAGTCAAACTAGCATGCAGTGAACTAAATAGGATAAAGCTGAGTTGATTTTCAAATATACAACTTTGATATTTCTGGCAGCTTTTGAATTAAGTTGGAACATAAATTACTCCAGCTTTTACAAGTGAAAAAACAACACAATGCAAAGTTGGCTTTTAGTGTAGCAGTGGAAATAGTAGATTTAGAATCAGCCTATCAGTCAGTATTTATAGCAGTTGTTGATGTTAAGGCTCTGAGGACATTCCAGGTCTTGTGATCTTACGTGAGTTGAGGCTTTGGTCTCTCTTTGAAAAGACCAAGGGGCTTGAATGCTCATCCAGCTGTTGATCAGGGATCTGCTGCTCCTCCAGCTCTGCCACAGCTCTACAGAGTTTTTCTGCCGTTTCTTTATTCTTCACGTCTCTTGCGTTTCTCCTTTTAGGCGGTTTCCTTTTACTCTCCTTAACTTCATTGGTGTCGTCACTGGATGACTTTGTGGCTTCTTTAGAGTTTCTGCTCGCTGGCGCTTTGTCTTTCTTGTTCTTAACAGTCAAAGGTACAGCTGCGCTGGGCTCTTTGCTCTTCAGTTTGGACTTTTTGAGGGGTAGGGGGGGTTCTGCTTGCTCTGGTTTCGCAGGGGAGCTCACCCACCAATCTCCAGGCTGCTGCTTTTTCCTCTTTCGAGAAACCTGGCCCTCTACAGACGAACTGCTGGAGGATGCAGCTGACTTCTTGTCTTGCTTGACCTCTCTGTTTGCTTCAGACTTTTTGTCTTTGTCTGCAAGGTAGCAAAGAAACGTCAATAAACACCTAGACATGTAGTCATGCACATGCTGCTTGGGTAACAAGACAAAAGGGTTTTAGAATTATGCATTCTAAACGCACAATAGCCTAGATTACGTATTAATATCAAAGATTAGCAGAATGATTTACTATTTAAAATGAGTAAACCATAAACAGACAGAAAAACTAACCAAACAATAAGTTTCAGAAAATTCAACGCCAGCTGAGATGATGCCCTCACCCGTTTCTGCTGCTTCCTGAACGATTTGTTCCTGATGTTCTTCTCTAAAAACATCATCAGGCCCCGTCTCCTGCACACCTTCAGATCTTTCCGTCTGGCTTCTCTGCTCATTTAATGAGTTTGTCAAACCTTTTAAACTCTGGGTAGGTTCTTTTTCCGGTTCCACATTTGTTTTTCCTTTGGGTTGAGGTTCCGGCTGGTCTGTCTGTTCTGATGGAACTTTCTTTTGTCGTTTTTTCTTGTTTGGTTTTTCCTGCTCAACAAAGTCGTCTGCAGGAAGAGCCAGGTGATTAAGGAAATCTCCTTTGTTATCATCAGACTCCTCCACGCCACGGTTTTTTTCTTTCCCTTTCTTCTTCGTTCTTTGATTGACAGCCTGACTGTTCAGTGTGCTGTTGGCTATTTTGCCTTTCTTGTGTTTCCGTGAAACATCGATGGGACCCTCATTTGTCCTCTTGTCTGTTGAGCTCTCTTTATCATCAGCACTGGGGTTCTTGCTCAGCCTCTCTTTCTTACTCAAGCCACTTTTATTTGGAATGGAAAACCAAAGCGGGGAATCATCTTCTAGAATCAGAAAATCATCCTCTGGCTCCGGAGGGTGATGAGGACGAGGCTGTGCTTTGACTGGAGTTTTCTTGGAACTTAAAAAGCACACAAGAGTCTCATTTATTTGTAAAATGAAAAACAATACATTTAAATAACCCTAAAGATTTGTTTGTAACATTAATACTCTAAAATACAATATTAAGACGTGTTTCTTTCTCAGTTTACCATGATGGTTTGGATTTTCTCGCCAGCTGGATCATCTTCAGGAAATCAGTCATGTCCTTTCTCACATGTGAAGACGGTTCTGCAGGTGGACGAATGGAGTCCAAGCTGGACTTTTTGGTAGAAGAAGCAACTTCAGGCTCTATTCTGACTTTTTGAATTGAATCCTTCATCTTTTCACCATTGCTGTACAACACATAAAACAGAAAATACTCAATCAGTTCAGAAAAATGATTAATGATGACACAATATCCTGTTTCCAGAGATGCAGAATTACTTTTTGACTCGTAATGTGGGAAAAAATAAACTAAAATATAGCCATGTCAGTGCTATGTAGATAGTTAACATATTTCAGCATGTAATTACTAAATTATTTGGGAAATAGCTAAGTCTTCAGAAAAAAAAGCTTACCTAGGATTTTGGACCACTGCTCTGTGACTGGACAATTTGGTCAGGACAATCCTGGTTGAGGGTGACTGCAGTTCCCAATCATCAGTCCTATGCATAAAAATAATTTTTTAAAAATGAATAAACACAAAAAAGTAACAAATAAAAACTCTTAATTTGTCTCGATAGGGTTTTTCTAGAAGAAAATAAAACAAAAGCTCATACTCCTCGGCTGCTTGTCCATTGCACTGAGGTTTCTGGATGGGAACGGGGTCCGCTTCAGGTTCTTCTGTTTTCTCTTCACTGTTAAATGGAATCTGGGTCACACCATCATCATCCTCCTCCAGATTCTCAGTGGTCTTTTTCCCTGGATTATGTTCTATGGGGCTAGACGTCTTAATCGGCCTGTGGACTTCAAACGGGAAACCCGGATCTGCAAATGAAACAAAAGAGCTCTACATTATAAAAAAAAAAAAAAACATTTAAAAAAAGAAACATGACGATAAAACATAAACAAAGACTTTAGAAACATTTAATGTCTTCCATTTATTACTAGATTATGATGTTTGGTGTAATTATAAATCACTCCTGACACCTATTGTTGTTTACGACATAAACATCTTACCAGTGTCCAGATTAAGTATTGGTGAGCTTGCAGGAATCTCAACATGTCCATTCGGAGCCTAAATAGAAATAAAAAAAATAAGTTAAATGGTGTCAAATTCAAGTAAACAAACATCCAGGTGCTGAGTCTACACATTAAAAAACTAAAGTATCAGGATCTATTTCATTATACTCTACACCTGGAGAGGGCAACTTCAGGCCTCAAGGGCTGGTCTCCTGCAACTTTTAGATGTATCTCTACTTCGACACACCTGAGTCAAATTATGAGGTCATTAGCAGGACTCTGGAAAACTTGACTGCACTTGGGAGGTGATTGAGTTCTCGGATTCAAGTGTGTTGGACCAGGGAGACATCTAAGAGTTGCAAGACACCAGCCTGCAAGGAGCAGGATTGCCCACCCCTGTTCTATACCCTCTGAAATCATGACTGTACTAACCTGATGGTACAAGGAGATTTCTTCAACTGAATGTTTTTCTTGTGAGACTGGAGACATAGATGCTTCACTGTAATTTGTCCCAGAGCCAGAACTCTGAAACAAAACAGATGGTGGGTGTGGTTCATGTACACACACATCTGTGAAAAAGGAAAAAAAAAATGCTAATTACTGCCCAGGCTTAAATATCTAAACACAATGACAAAAGTATAAAACGGTGAGCAGTCACCTATGTCATCAAACATCTTGTCAACGTCCTCGTATGTGAATGACTCTACCCACTGATTGGACAAGCTGAAACAGAAAGTTCAGGGAAAAGTTAAAAATCATATGTCCAAAAAAATATTTACAAGAAATGTTACCAATAAATGTGCTTGATTTAAGTTTATTTTAATTTCAATGAATCAATATCCAAAGAAATTTATTCATTCTTCCAAGGTGTACAAGTAAAGATTTTTAACAATATCTCTGTTCATGCATGCATGTAGAGACTTCTTTGTTGTCTTTGTCATTGTATAAAATCTTTTGATACATTGAATATAACAAGTTTAAGTAGTGATACACAGCTAAACGTTTACAGAGGAAAACATGTCACATATCTATTTTTTTAATCACAGCTTGTGAAAATTCATTCAAGAAAGTTATCCTGAAAGATCCACCGAGACAGAATCCAATTCATAATGTAAATATGTCTAACCTAAACAGATAGGTCAGATGTGATCAATGCTTCCTGAATGTAAATGTTGATTAGTTACATGAGACTACAATGATCAAGAAACCTTTAAGAACAAATTCCACAATTGGTCCATTAAATAACGAGAAGCATACCTTTTCTTCTCTGTAATGTAACACAGTTTCCTCCTGGGTCTCCTCTGAAAACAGAAAAAGTCCATCAGTTTTCAACAATAACTGCTACAAAATTGTTTATTTACAAAAAGGTTATAAGACCAGCAAACAATATACCACTTATACCAGTCAGGTAATAAAGAATCCTAAAAATGAATCCAATCATTTGACCCACTGTACACTGGAGGAAATATTTACACCGACTTTAGAAATCACAACACAACTACAAACCTCATTGTATTTCATTAGAATTAAATCACACACAGCTAAAGGAGGTGGACCACAATTTTGCTGTGAAATAAGAATGATGCATGCTTTTCGGTTGCACTTTTAACAAATAAAAACCTGAGAAGTGCAACCTGAATTTTAATACAGCAACCTGTACTCAAAATATCCTACTTCTGCAGATTACTTTACTTTAATCATATGATTTGAGCTTTGATTCTCATTAATACAACCACAAACATATTTCAAGAAAGCATACGTAGCATGAGAGCTCTCAACATCACTGAAATATCAATGAAAGTAATTGGATCATTGAATATGACAGGAACGGCTTGGTTCCACATCGGGTAGATTTAGAATGTAATTATTATTGTTTTGCTGTTTTAACCAGTCAGAGAGGTACTGAAAATTCATAACATTACACTCGTTAGCTACTACTGTCACAGCTGGGGTTAGAGCAGACCCATGATAGTTTGGAGCACTCCTTCTGCGGATAGGCGATGAAGACACAAAACGACCAATGAAACAAGCCATAACTCACCAAAGTCGGATACTTTGACTCCATTTTTTGTCTGTGTTTTTTCAATTGCGACGACGTTTCCGACATCTGTCGATGTTCAGGTTAACAGCTAACGGTAGCTTTCATTTCGAGTCCAACTGTTATTTTTTTTTATTTAACCCACTATGTATGTTCTAATGAGCCACTCAAACGGCAATCTATTAGATTAATATAAGCAAGTGAAAGAAGTATTTTATCAATTTTTTCACTCGAATAAGCAGTCTAAGAGAAAAATGGCGCTGTCGAATATTTGTAAATACCCCGCGCAGTAAGCCGACACTTCTTTACCCTGCATTAGGTCTTACAGGTAACGGCGTTTGAAATCCTATTCACTTTAACATCCAGTTTATCTTCTCAACTTATACTATAGGAACGTCTTACCTTCCTTAACCCTACTTATAAACTATCAGAATGTATTTCTATACTTAGAAAATATCTATGTCTCGTTTGTGAGATTTGTAGCCTGGAGGACTTCATTCAGGGTTTACAAAACAGACAAAATGTTCTTCTTCTACTGCACATAGATTGTCTGACTTACTGCCCCCTGTTGATTGATATGGTACACAGCAGTTTGTCGTTTGTGTGGAAGGAGTCATCGTTTTCGCTACTTTCCCTTATTGTTACAAAACATTATGTAATAAGTACTGAAGTGCTTTTTCAGTTTTTACTGCATTCTTGATGTGTACTTTCTTGTTCCTGATGTACACGCTTTGCGTGTTCGTGTCACTGAATACAAGACTAAAAATTTTATTGTGCAGAAAAATGTAAATAAAAAGCAATAGTTTGCATTTAATGTCTGCTTCCGGTTGTCGTTTTCATTCGCTTTAAGATCTAATAATTTATGTATATATACTCAGAAGAACCTGAATATGTTTCATTTTATATTTATCTTCCGAAGTTTGCAAAAGACCTACAAAATAAAAGATGTAGCCTTTTTATTTTAGCAATGACTGAATTAATATAATATTGAAAAATGTCTAGAAAAAAAATGGCATAACATCCCACTGGGAATAAAACAATAAAAATAAATGTATCTCTTATTCCAGGAAGTAGGTCTGCATTGAAAACTATGTAATACTATAAAACTTCTGAAATTATGTTAACTGACCTAAAAGCACAAAGCTATTACATGTTACTTTTGTTGAGAGATTCCTTTTTTCACTCTTCAATTTAAATTCTTTAAACAAAATATTTACAGTATGAAACAATGTAAATGTGCAAAGATAACAACACAGGGGTTTGAAATATAGGTTTTATTTAAACACAAAACAATTCGTGATACAGAAAAAAAATTATACATTTAAATATACAAATGTTAAATAAAAATTTACTTACAACCCATTTCTGATTTGAACTGCTGTAGTTATAATGTAATTACAGTGTTTCTATCAAAGTCTTATCTAAATTTGAGACAACAACCATAAGAGTTTTATGGCTCAGGCAGTCAAAAGCATAGTAGCAAAATTATTCTGCAGTGAAAGATAATGTGTCAAAATATACACAAAAATATGTAGTTCAAATAGGAAAGGCAGCTTTGTTTGCTTGGTATACACAAGACTTCTCAACGAAATATTTTTTTCTGCTTCTCAGCTATTTCAGAGATCTCCAGGGCTTTGGGACCTGTGTCTTCATACATTGGATGCTTGATGTGTCTCCAAACTATTAAAACAATCCGGATGGCAAACAGCACACTGGATACAGCCAGCAGGACAGCTGCAAGAAGACAATCCATTAGGTAGTGTTCAACTTTGGGAATCATTTTGGTTTCTGTTTCGATTACTTTGTTGTTTCTTCACTTAGATCTTGCCTTAGTTTATTCAGTGTGTTTTGTTCTAGGTTTATATTTATCTTTTGTGAAGTGAGAGATTCTGTGGTAGAATGAAACTGCACAGTCCCTCTCAAAGGACATGATGTCCTCATTCTCAGCAGCAAGTGGGGGGTGGTTACTCAACACAAAAGCGGGGAGGGGCCAACTGCACACTGACAGCAGAGGCAAACGAAAACATAATCAGGATGACACTAACTGATAAGTCTATTTTTCTTTCTGGTTGTCTACCCATCCCCCCTGCGTCTCCTTCCTTCTCTTTTTCTCTCCCTTGGTATAATATTCTTGGAAGCTGTTCCTGCCCCATATCAAAAACCGGTAGTCTAAAAAAATATTTCTTACATCACATTTGCTTTAGGCAATTTAATATTACTGACGTTCTCATATTATTTACACATAAAACATCTACAGTTCCATTTTTCTTACCAATGAAGATGCCATTGCGGCTGGGTGAGGAGGCATCATAATTCTTGTCCATGTTTCCAGACAGAGCCCAGATCACAACAACGTAAGGAATGAAAACATACCGCATATGTTTGTCCAGAACAAAGTTTTCCACAACGAACCTGGAAAGGCATTGATTATATAGCTTATGTTATCATTTTTCTTCCCAAGATGTACATTACTTAATGAAATACCACTCACCACACAAGCAGCACCACAGTCAACAGAGAGTATGACAGGGTGGCAGAGTCTGCTGTGGACATGTTGGCCTCATACTTCAGCACAATAGTCAGGTTGAGGAGTGTTGCAATGGTCGTCCATGTTGTGTATATCATCACACCATTGAGAACCTGCAGATAAAGATGTAATGAGTTTCAAAATGTAAGGTTTTTTTTTGTTTTGTTTTGTTTTGTTTTGCCTTGTTTTGTTCTTCATTTCTGTAAAATAAAATCTAATCATGCCTACCCAGGCTTGGTTTGGCCCCTTAATAAACTGAAATTTTCGCAATTACCATTGTTAATTGCAGCTCAGCTGATATTATTTATAATCATAGCTTAAATGTTTTTGCGTTCTAGCATCACAAATAATATAGTACATTACATTTTTCCAGATTTTGTAGCTTTCATACACTGATTGCTATGACTTAAAGAAAATTGCACAAGTCTGGTTCATCCTTAGGTTAGATTTTCAAAAGCCTTAAACAATAGAAAAAGCATTATGGAAATGATTTGCCTAAAGAAAAAAGGTTCAGTGATGCAGAGCTACACATGTTTTGGTGCAAAATTATTTGTATCAACCAAAGTTATGGCAATACTGCCTGGTAATCGAGGGTCATTACCCACAGTTATGTGAATCATGTTCTGATAATGGCTGAAAGGTGACTCAGGGAGTAAGAAGCCAGATAGAAATGTAAGTAAACTTCTGAACTGTAGATTGTTAAAAGAAACCCTAGAATAAAAATTTAGCTAATGCTAATCTTCCCAAACAGGAAATATAATGAATTATTTAATCTCAGGGAAAATATAGACACAACATATAAATATATGGTATGAACAATATATATATTTTTTTTTTAATTCACTTTTTCACTTTTTTTTTTTGTTTAATTTCACAGCTTATGTTTGAGCTAACTTAGCAGAGGCTGCATTTATAGTTCTTGCTCCTGAAGAGTAATGTCAAACATAATGCTTCTTTCATTTTGTGTGTTTCTTGAACATTAAACCTTATTTTAGTGATACTGTAGTTCTATTTGGAACTTTAAGCACGTGCTTAGTTTGCTTCTTTCTTGGGCTGGCTGTTACAATCACTTACCAACATGCGAATGAGCCACAGATCTACTTTGCTGTACTTATTGAGCCAGGGCCCATAAATGTGAAGCCCGTGACAGATGAAGCCAACCATGGAGTAGTTTGTACAGATAAGCAGGATGAGGAAAATGAGCGCAGGAATCATCAGTCTTAAAACAGAAAACACAAATTTAAACACTCAAACTGCTTGCTTTGTGACTTAGTTGAGATTGTCACAAAAACAAGCTGAAGCTTTTAGAGAAGGCTCTTACCCTCTGTCCCAAACAAGAAGCCAAGAAATGTTGAATCCTTGATTGAGACACCAGCTGATGAAGAATCCATAGGGCAACACTGCGGGGCTGCAGTAGACATATCCATAACCATTCCTGCAGAACAAAACAAATGGGACAGTCTTTAAGTCACTTTTACTTTTGTTAGCATTGCAGAGCCATTGTTTAAACTCATTACGTCATCTTTAAAAGCAAAAATAAACACAGAATGTTCCTGCTACCTTCTGCAAAGACCAGAAACAATGTAAACGACCATTGCAGACAGCCAGATGTAGATGACGCTCCAGATGTTGAAGGTCCAGCCTGAAGGAGTGAGCTCTGTGTCGTACACAGCCGACACATTGCCTGTAGTCGTAGTATAGGGACCTGCGTAAGAGAGGTAAGATGCAACTGCTGATTCAAACTCAAGAGAGACGTCCATATTGAACTGATATTTGTGTTTATTATCCTGCAGTGAGAATTTAAGACTTACAGAGAAAACAATCTTAATAGAAGAGATAGAATATATTCAACTCACCAACTCCAACCACAGAAAGCCCGTTGAACACCAGACTTACTGCGTAGACGGCAACAGATATTATTATGGCAGCAAGTCGCCCATAGTTGTGCTTCCCCATTGTGGTCTGCTGCAATCACACTACTGACAAATAGAGAAAGAAAATAGAAAATAGTGTAAGGAAAAAACACTAATAAGTTGGGGTTTTTTTAAAATTTTGATAATAAACAAAGATTTACATGTAAGCTTTGAAACAACTTGTATAACATTACATATACATTCACGTGTTGTGATGTCGGCTCCATTTTATGGAAGTCAATAAAAAACTGGCAACGTGACTGAAAACAAAGTCCACATATACATAGTCTATAGCGTACCTGGTTTGCTCCTTCTGATGTCCACCAAGTCACTGGTGTGAAGAGAATGAGTGAATGCTGAGCACTGAAGGGGATCGGCCTGTTATATAGAAGTTTACAGTTAGGTAAGAGAAACGTTTATGACCCACCTGAGGATCACGTGCAGCTCTTATCTTACAGGCACTTTCGGCTTGGTATGGAGGGTCCAGTTATTTTTAGACGATGCACACATAATTATTGCACATTCCTCCTTTATTAAAAATTATGGTGCTTTTTTTATTACTAATCTTTGGTTTATGATTAACAGACAAACCAAGCAACCAGATATTTCAAACTGTGCTTGTAGTTTTTGTTATATCAGATGACATCATTTAACAAATAAGTCATTCCTTCTTATATCACATGTTGTGTGTGCACTGCTGCCGCGCTTACTGCAAGGAATGTTTTGGCAAATATACCTTTCGATAAAGGATTTCTTGAACTTTTGGCTTAGTACTCTGAGAAACCCATAAATATATAAATCTACAAAAAAAAACAACAAAAGTAAAGTACATATGAATGAGATCAGAGAGGCTCAAAAGTGAGAGGCTCTATTCTCATACAAACCTATAATCAGATGAAGTGTTTAAAATTGGCTTATAATAAATACAATAAATGTTTTTGCTTATTTCTGTTGCTTTAATTTCAACATAAATGAAGAGTAGCAACTTCTGGTAAATGTGGAGGTCACAGCAACTCACCGCAAAGTCATCTTATTTGATAATGTTTGTTTCATAAACCTTCCCCCCTGAATGGAACGGACTCCTGCAAGCCGACCACACCCCCACTTGTATACGATGTCATAATTCATAGTGAGAAGATTACAGAACAGATAAAAACATATGGGAGATTTGAATCACTGAGTTGTAAAGGATGTTCTCCTCTGTTATTGTTGTGACACCAAATTAATTTAAAGGCTTTCTTGTAATGATGCTTTTTAACTCCAGTTGAAGCTCAACTGAGGCATATTATTCTCAATTACTTTCCAGTTTAACTTTCAGAAAAGCACCAAAAGAATAAAACCTGGTTTTCATCTCAAATTCACATTCGTATTTATTGATTTATCAACTCGATATTCCTTAATCTGCTGATGATTCAAGAGAAAAGCTCTCTCAATTTAATATTTATTATTTGTTGCACAGAAAAATTACAGGAAACTTATTTGGTTTGTTTTGATTAATACACTTTTTTATGTTTGTATTTGTTGTTCTTGTGAATCCGGTGAAGAAATATTTTTTTTTTAAAATGGTTATTTCTTGTTCTAGAGAGCACCACAACAGCAAAGATTTTGTGAATTTATTTGATATCTTGAACGTGTTCTCTTGTATTATTTAATTTTTCTTCAAGGATAAGTGATGAAATTCTGATTCTGACTTTGACACTTCAAAAATAATCCAGACATATCCAATATAAGTTGATTAAAAATAGTCTTTATTTTCATAATGCAAAAGCTAAACAACCCAAAAGTCATAATATATTAACAAAAAGCAAACAATGACACAACGAAACTTAGTAAGTTTAAAGGACAAATCACATCTGATAAAAATCGCACACCTGCGTCTAATCTACCAGGGACCTCAGCATTTTGACAAGTGTTATCATATATGTTCATAAGAGCTTTATGATGAGTCAGCCGTCTACTCAAGGACATGCTTATCATTTTAAACAGTTGCAATGGATTTTCAGATACATTTTACAGAGATTGCAAGATAAAGTCAGACATAAAATAAACGCCTCGATCACTCACACACAAACACATATGCAAACAAAACGCTCATTTGAACATCTTTTTCTGCTTCTCTGCAATCTCCATTGGCGACATGTCATCAGGGTTCACATCTTTGTAGAGCGGCTTTTTGATTTGCCTCCAGGTGAACAGAAGTATCCGTGCAACAAACAGGAAACAGGCGATGCCCAACAGTGCAGCTGTGTTGGAGGAAAAGTAATTGATCATATTACTAATTACCTTTGAACATCCTTCTCATCTATTCTGACTGAGTTTGACCATTTAGAATACTAGCCAGTTTCAGGAAATGTGCAAAGCCAGGACTATAGCAGCAATTTCAGTGAAAGGTGGTTCTATAAATTTAACTTAGGTTGGCTAAAAACCAAATGCATGCCAAACCTTTTGGATTTTCACTTTTAAAAAAGATTTAAAGCCAAAAATACTTTTTCTTCCGCTTTCCAATGTAATTTATTTGAATTTGTAGTTATAATGCAGAACATTTGTTTGAGCAAGACACTATACAGCTGTTGACTTTTGTGGAGGAGTTTGGTCTGTCCTTTGTCACCTTTTGAAGGGTCTACATTGGTTAATGATATGTATGATTTTAAATTGTGTTGATGTGCTATTTTCCTTCAGCCTAAATTATTATCCTATTCTGTGCTTGATACGTGAAATAAATATTTTTGTTTTGGAGCTGCGTTGTTTTTATAATCCTAAAGCTAACTTTCAAGATTCAATTAGGATCAGATGATTTGCATTTATGATGTTATAAATCATAAAACCTTGAAATTTAAAGAGAGCTTATGCTCTCTTTACAATATCATAAATACATGTGTTCTGGAAATAAACTGAAAGTTTTTGCAGTGTTGTTGACTGAGATAAACATCCTTTTTCCTTACCAATGAAGATGTTATTGCGAGTGGGATCAGCAGCGTTGTAGTTTTCCGTAAAAACGCCTGTCAGTGCCCAGATCACAACCGGGTAGATGGAGAGAATGAACCTGACATGTTTGTCGAGGACAAAGTTTTCCAGGAGGAACCTGAGACAGCCAAAGAGCCAAGACCTAATGTCCAAGTTTTTGTTTTTCTGTAAAATAAAAGAAATAGTCATTTTTTCTGACTTATACGCACCATGCAGCCACCACTACGGTCAAAAGAGAAAGGGAAACCGTGGCCGCCTCTGTGCTGGATACTTTGGCGTCATATTCTAACACAATGGTCAAGTTAACAAGAGAAGCTATGGTTGTCCATGTGGCATATATGGCGACCCCATTCTGAATCTGCAGTACAGACAAAAGAAAATGTTAAGACAGAAGCTGAGAAGACAGATGAACAGGTAAAGGTTGAGCCGAAAAACTAACCAACACTCTGTGGAGCCACAGGTCTACTTTGTGATATTTGTTGAGCCAGGCTCCATATTGGCTCAGGCCGTAGCAGGAGAAGAAGATCACACCATAGTTTGTCAGTGCAATTAGGATGAGGAAAGCAAGCGCAGCAGGCATGAACCTTTAAAAAAAAATTTACACTTAGAGTAAAAACACAGTTCACAACCAAACTTCACATTTACAACTGTTTTGCAATTTGCACATTCTACTGCTTATCTCCTTAGCAAAGGTCAGCTTTATCAGTGGGCTGCATAATGAAACATTCTGTGCCTAATCCAGCGCTTTCAGGCTGCAAACTCGTGGATACAATAAATAAAATGCTCCCATGAAGAATTTTTGGAAACCTTTGATAAATAGTTAAATAATTTGTAGTGTGTAAGTGCAAGAAAGCAGCACATGCAAATATCTGTTTGCAAAGGACATGTGGTTTGCAGAGTTGGATATGGAGATGAAAAAAATTACTTATTTCCAGACTGTTCTTAGTTATTTTAGACATGGTAATTTAGACATTTTCATTTTTACCAACAAAATTGGATTTAAGTCACTTTAATTGTTATTTTTAAATAAAAAAAAAATACAAGCAACAAAGAGCAATGCAAAAGAACCAGACCTTGTATATTTTTGAAATATGCATAATTTTCATTATACAAACGGCTAATGCAGATTATTTCTGTTTTGTGAAGACAAAATACGGTCTCTTCCTCCTCACAACAACTAAAGAATCCTGCAAATCCATTTCTTTATCTTTGATTTTGAAACATTGAGTGCACCGAATGCAATAAATATGGCACTTAACATTATTGTAATGTCTTAAATAATCTTTCTCAAAACAAACTACCTACAAATGGAAAAAGAACAGATTATGTTGATATGAAAACGTTTCCATCTTACATTCTGTCCCACAGGAACAACCATGAGATGTTGAGAACCAGATTCAAACACCAAAACGCAAAAAAGCCATACGGTAGAACAGGAGGGCTGCAGTAGACATAGCCGTAGGCGTTCCTGCAGAGAATATTTACACACCACCACAGTCAATATTGTAATTCAATGTTTCACTTAAGCCGAAAAAATCATTTTTGAGCTTTTTTGCTTACTTTCTGAAGATGCCAGAGAGGACGTACACCATCACCAAAGCCAGAAACAAGTAAATGATAGTCCATAGTGTGAAGGTCCAACCCGATGGTGTGAGCTGGATGACAAACTGAGCTGAAATGTTGCTGGTGTCGTATAAAAACGGGGCTGTATAATAAACAAGAAAAAAAGACATAAATAGAAAATCAGCTGAAAGGATAAAAATAGAAACAATGAAACAATTACAATAGGGTTAGCCTTTTTTTTTTTTTTTAACTTTTTCAATTAAAAAAAAGATACAACCATTGTAATCCAGAAAAAAATTGCTTTTTATGTCATTGATATTACAAACAATTAAGTAACTTAAATGTAATCTTTAAATTCAAACTCACAGCTTCCTGCTGCTGCCAGCGCGGAGAACACCATGGTGATGATGAAGATGATCAATGCCAGCGCCATGGCAATCAGAAGACCGGGGTTGTGCTTCGCCATTTTTGATGCTTCAACTTATCTGAGAGCAAGAAATATTTGTTGACCAATCTAGAAAAACAAGTGAGAAATGATGTTGGTGCCACATCAGACAATCTGCATCATGAGCAGAAACCTACCACTTATTTGCTCCTGAATGAGAGTTCTCCACAGTGTGGTGCAAAACGAGGGTCTCCACTGCATTTAAAAGGTCTCGTTGTGTAATAGCAGGACTTTTATGACGTTGAGTTTACGAGACTCTTCTGCACGTGTACGTGTTTGAGACATTGCAACACCAGACACTTTTTTTTACGTCAATACAGATAAAAAAAACTTGAAAGAATGAAAAAAACAAGGTGCCACCTGAGCTGACTCCTGTTGATGACTCTCTTTAGTAATTCTGAATGCATAAAGAGTGAGACTTTGCCCCCTTTACTGTGTTGGATAACATAGCATTTATGACCCATTCATACATTCATGTAAGCTTTCTTACCCAACCCCTGCGTTACCCTATCAGGATTGGCCAGGAAGCGATTTTAATCCACCTGATCTTCAGAGTTATGAAATGTTGAGCTGAACAAAATGCATCATGGTCTTGGAAAAAAGCTGACAGTGTGTCTTATTAGCAAAGAGGTGGATTGAATGACGCAAATCATGTAAAAATGTTTTAAAAAACTTTTTTCTTTTGGTATTTGTTTTGCTGAAATGCCAAAAACACATTTGCAGTGAACGGCGTCAATTCTTCTGATAAAAATAAAACCTCCAGTAGTCTTTAAAGAATGCTAAAGCAATCAAAATCTGTAACTTTGTTTTTTCACTCAAATGTCAGTTCATTTTGAGTTACTATGTGGTGAATTAATGAAGTTATGCTTTTTACGTCGATTTGTTTACATCATGGAAGTGCAACTTTTACAACACAAAGAGTCCAGGTAAACAAAATGTTACAGCATATGATAAAAAAAGAAAAAAAAAGAAAACCACAACTTTTCCAAAAGGAGAATATATGTGCTTTATTCTATGGGATATTAATATCTGTGGAAAATTATGCTAAAAGAAATGCACATCATTTCCAACCTACTGATAAAACAAATAGATCTGAAAAAATATGACATCTAATGTAATTCTGTTGTGGAAATTGTAGAGTTTTTCTATGAAAGGAAAATGGTAAAAACTGTAATTTGTTATTAGAAATATATAGATATATATATAAGCTCTCACTTTGTGGCTCCCTTGTTTCTAACCGTTGCTGTTTCTCTCCAGTCAAAAAACAAATATTTATAATCCAGCCAGTATATCCGGGCTCATCTTTGAAAAATAATAATTACAAAAAAAAACTAAAATTCCCCACTTCATATACATTTTTTACATACATGATGTAGAATAAAGTCTTGTGTCATGGAGAAATGGAAACTTTTAAGAGACAAAGGTTTAAATTTGTTTTCTGTTTGATGCTCAGAAGATGAGATTATTGGAGTAAGAAAACAGACAGACTTGCTACAGGACTCACAGCTCATTGAATCTCTAAACTATAAACACACAAACATACATATATATATATACATATGTTAGTTTTTGACAGAAATGCAGATGGTTTAATATGCTGCTCAGTGAAGTATTTTATTGAGCTATCCATTTTTTTAAATTAATTTAATTTATACTATTTGAGAACTACATTTATCTATTTGTGTATTGACTTAATACTAATAATACACACAATCCACCCTGTCTATGATATTGCCATAATTCAGCCATTTTTGCTAATAGCCTTACATCCTAGATACTACAACTCTATACTAGTGTCATCTGATTAAGAGTTTATAAAACAGGGGACTAGTTTATTGCATTTAGTTACGAAAACGAGTTTCGATTGATCTTATGAAATCGCAGGGCAGGAATTATGAAACTATAAAAGATTACTATGTAACCCTTCTAACTCCAACTTTTAAGGCGGACACCATGAGATGAGTGATTAAATGTGAACGTTACCAAACTACGCACACAGCGATCCATATGTTTTCACACACAAATGAAGCGCATTCACCAAAATTACTCTTCGGGAAACTGTTTATTTTGTTTTGATAAAGCTTTCAGAACAGGTCGCGTGTGTCCATCGCTGTTAGTAAACAAACACAAAATAAACCGTTTGGCACGTGAACTATTTCCGTAGTCATCCTCGTGCATAATTGAAGCTTTTTAAAAAATAAAGTAGTTTTTTTTTTATTTTTTTTTTTAACAATGACAGGCTGAACTCTGCAGATCAAACCGTCTGCAGCAGATTTGGACTCAAACATATTTTGGCATAAAACATAAACAAGCTGCAAGAAAATCATTTTTGATCGTTACAACAAAGTCTTTCTCAGCTTTTGGGGGTAAAACTGAACACATGTCCAGGACAATTTTTTTTTTTTTTTTTTTAGTAATTATGTACAGTTTTTGTTATTGTCATCTGAGTCTGTCAAGTTACCAGAACTTGAAAACCGGCGGCTCCGTCTCTGCCTCCGTCCGCTTTTTCCCCTGCGGACAGTACCTGCGCGTGTGAGCGTGGTCCCCGCTGGCCCCGCAGATGGGGCAGGTGTAATTCCACAGGATGGGGCAGGTCACCTTCCCGTCGTCCGATCTGAGCGCGTGGGACCGATACACCCGCGGAGACTCCCCGTTCTGCCTGCAGAAGCGGCAAAGGTCCGCCGAGGTCCTGCTGCTACTGCTGCTGCTGCTGCTATCCGACAGACTGCTGCTGCTGCTGACTGATCCAGTCTCTGAGGATTTTTTCCACTTCTTCCCATCCAGTGAAGTCTGGATGCTGCGCATCTGCTGCACGGGCTCCTTCCTGGGCTCCTGCGTGTCTCCAAGCTCCAGCGGACGCCGGTCGCCCACCAGGAGCGTGTTCAGGTTCATGTAGTCGTGCCACATGTCGAAGCTCTGGAAGTCCACTCTTGTTTGCGTTGTGGTCATTTTTGCAAAACGGGGATCGTCTGAGTTTGACTCTGATCGCATTGTGGCATACTTATAGACGCGTGGACATGGCTTCAGACTGCAACAATGTTTACGTCCTGTGATGGGTGGCAGGTGTTTAACTATGCAGTTTGACTTGGTCACCTTTTCATCTTAAACTCTTCTTTTGAAGAGGAGCGACATTTTTTAATTGTTTTCACGTGTCACTGTGGATGACAGACTTTGTTCAATAAGTCAACCTCTCTAATTAAACTCTATCGTACATGAATAAGGTTCGATGACTTTTAACATCTGTTCTGTGATTATCAACAAGTCCGATTAGATTATTGTATGAAAAATATTATGAGGCTCTCAATCAAAAATAATCTATGCAAACATCATATCAAATGTTCTTTTCAAACTTTGCAGACTTTTGCATAGTGCTTTGTTTCGGAGGCGGTGGGTCAAATGGTCATCCATCCCGATAGAGAGGATCGCTGCTCTTCAAATCGGCCTTTGAGTGTTGAAAGCCTGGAAGATTATGTTTTAAATGCTTGCACGAACAGAAATGAGGAGAACATTTATGCAACTTTCAGAAATGATGCGTTTATTTACATATTTTTACCCCTCAAGTTGTTTTTATTAAGATATGCTTACAATGTCAAAATTGCTTTATAAGACCTGTTTTTAGAGGAAATGCCAAACAGATTAATGCTGTTATTTATTTATTATACATATTAGATTTTCAGGTTGTATTGTTCATATTATTATGAACATAATACTTTTTCTAATAAGTATTAGAAGAAGAGAATAGTGTGATTCAAAATATATTAAATGGAAATAATTATATTATATTATATTATATTATATTATATTATATTATATTATATTATATTATATTATATAAGCAATATTATTTTTAATTTTTGCAGGTTGTGATTTTCAAGATGTAACATTGTGCAATCACGTATATTTTGAAAAAAATAATAAGAAAACAATAATAACTGTAAGTCACTAAAACTCATTGAATACTATATGTGTGCGTGTGTGGCTGCACAAATGACCCTTGATTCATCTTAAGCCATAAGATGGCCATTGGCGCCGACGTGTCTCGTCTGATCCACTTCAAAAATATAGAACATTAAAAAGTGACACCTGCACAGTCAGGCTGCATGATATCAGAGGGCGAACCTGTGGATGCAACTTGCTTTGAAGTTAAAAGCGTTCTTTAAATTCTTGAAAAAAAAAAATCAGCTTATGAGTAAAATATTAATAGACAAATAGCTAGATGTCTAGAGATGCAAACTCTGGAACCGTATGAAACATGTTTTATTATTTTTTAGGACAGTGTCTTGACTGTAGAAATAAACAACCGCTTTGTTTATGAAGTAAAACGCATCTTGTGGGCGGAGCTATTGTGCGTAAGCGAAGTCTCAGTATTGCGCATGCGCATTGGTTGACATACCGGCGACGGCAGTTCGACGGTGGCCTAGCGAATACAAGGGATTACGAGCCCAATCTGACAGGTTAGAATATTACAAGTATCTGCATTTTGAGATTCACAGTGTTTTCCACTAATTAATTTGGAGAAAATAGTTTAATTCCAGTCAAAAGCGTTTGGAAATATTTGGTTGTCCAGTGTGCTGAGGTGGGTTTCGCGCTAAGCTAACGTCCAGTTAGCCGCTGTTCGACTGTTAGCTTGGGGTGTTGAATGCGGCCAACACTGGCTGTGACATAACCAACTTGACCGATTGGGGACATCATTCTACCTTATACCGGTGCTTTTTAATATGCGTGAATATGTAAAGGACATGCTTAGGATACCAAATAAAGTTTGGTTTGCTGGTAGTTGGGCTGTGTAAAGCCACAGAAAGCTAACCCTGCTGCTAGCAGTGTATCTTGAAATGTTGTGAGTTGTTAAGCAATGTTTGTTTCGGGGAATGATCTACGTATTAACTGTTTAACATTAAAAGCAGCTGAGGCTGCAATATCGATTCTTCTGCTCGTACTGACAGCTGTCACATTAGCTCATCGCGGAGCATGCATGCAAGTACTGATGCAAGCATGTGTTTATGAAGGGCTTTGATCCAGCTGTTAAGGTAAACAAAATTTGACAGGCGCGAAAGATTAGGGTGATGGTAAGAGGGCCTTCCAGCTTCAAAGATGCGAAGTTCATTGCAAAAGCTGAAGGATCAAATACATTTGTGAAGAACAAATTCAGAAATCATAAGGGCCATTTGACTTCTACTAACAAAGGCTTTTCCGCCCATTATTCATTGTGGTTTAAGAGTTTTTCAGTGTTTCTTTCTTTTGTTAAAACGTATTTGTGTTTTTTTTTTTTTATCAAAAGTGATACTCCTTGTACATCGATTATTTTTTTTAATAATCAACTATCTGTGTCTTAAAATTTAAACAAAAGTTTTGGTTAAACAAAAATAACTTTAAATCTTATTCCTCAATGGGTATAAATCATTTTGAGCTTAACTGTGCTTATAGTTGAATTAAATATGAATAGTCCAGCTAAATCAGCATCCTGGGATGTACATAATTTACAATTATGAATTATGAGATGTGCAAGATGACTTTGAGTTAGCATCTTTGCCCTTTTTGAAATCATATGTTGCCAGTTTGTTCCCTTTCTTCCAGTTTTGTACTTTAAATGTACCATATTTTTTAGCACTGTATTTTAACAATAATGTATCAATTTAGATTTTGCTTGGGTGAAGCTGCAGGCTGCTCCATTTCATACTCAAAAAGTTGTACACAAAACTGCAAGAGGTTAGGTTACAGTGATTTCCATATGGGGCCGTTGCAATAGTAGTGGAAATGATTTTGAGAATCCTTTGCTAATAATAGCTGCTTGTATCTTGTCAGGGTACACCATGAGTCAGAGTAAGGACAATGCAAGACTCAAGAGCTACAAGAACAAGTCTCTCAACACAGATGAGATGAGGAGGAGGAGGGAAGAGGAAGGTCTACAGCTCCGCAAACAGAAGAAGGATGAACAAGTGAGTAATTCATGGTGTAAAAACAAACTGAAGTAACACAGCTGATGTACAGGACTTGTTATATTGTAATTACAAGGGACTGATACCTCATGTATGTACATAGTGTCTGAAAGGCTAAAACTCACAGACTGGTTGGATGTCGTGTGATGGCAAATGAAGAATAAACATAATAGTTTTCATAAGTGTTACAATAAAATACTTCCTGATATCATGCTGCGCTTGTGATATCCTGACACAAACCATCACACATTACAAAATGGAACAAAAATGATGCATAATTTTCTAAATATTCTAGAAATTAAGGGATGTGCTTTGTGTACTTCTATTCTGCTCCATTTCCGTTTATATCCTTAAATAAAATCCATTCAATTGCCTTCAGAATTTACAAAATTATTAAGCCAAATTTGCAATCAAATTTGGTGTAAAAACAACTGTTTTTTGAGAGTTTTATTATCCAACAGTGGTGAGCAAACAAGTCGGTAAAATCCAGACTTTAAAACAACATTTCAACTTCAAGTTGATATGCATTCCACTGCAAAGCACTATATGCACCTTCTTACATGTGCTCTTCATATTCATGTAACATCAAGGTAAATAAGACAAAAATTATACTTACATGTTCTCTTTCTATTGCAGCTTTTTAAAAGGAGAAACGTTGCCACTGTGGAGGACGATGGAGCCCTGGAGGATGATGGAATGGCCGACAGCGGCTACCTGGAATCACAGGCGAACAACCTGGACCCACTCATGGTGAGAAAACATTTAAATAAGCATCCATAAATTAAAAAAAGAACAACCCTTTGATAAAACCAGATGTAAACAAATTGTGTTGCAGGGTGGGGTCATCTCTGAAGACATGATTCAGATGATCTTCTCCAGTTCTCCAGAGCAGCAGCTAATAGGCACTCAGCGCTTTAGGAAACTCCTTTCTAAAGGTACAGCTGCAAGTTTCGCTCATCTGAGCATCACTGATGGCCGTGTACTTTATTCTCTAAAGCACAGCATGTTCTGCTTGTCGTTAAATGATCTGAACCTATGAAATAATGATATTGTTCAAAATGCAAGAATTATCAAAATCTGTCATCATGAGCAGTTCTATTACTTAGGCATGATTTTAAATATAATTTAGGTAAAACTTCTCCAGCTCTCCAGTATTTAATTTGGACTTGTTCTTTTCCCTTCTTCTTCTGTATTTGTCACACAGAACCAAACCCACCCATTGATGAAGTTATTGCTACTCCAGGGGTTGTGGAGCGTTTTGTTGAATTTCTGAAGAGGAGAGAAAACTGTACTCTGCAGGTACATTTACATACTGATTCTGCTCAACAGTACAAGTGTGGAAAATCAAAAATATAGGATTTCAGTTTGGTTAGCTTCCATGTGTAAGCTTTTAACTCTGTAGAAATTTCTGCTTTACATTAATTGCAAAGTTTTGCATTTATGCTTAAAAAAATTCTCTTAACACATTGCATTCCTATATAAGCATCCTATATATTTTCCTCATGTTTAAGGGTTACCATTAAACCTAACGTTGCTGTACACTTTTCATGTTCTGTGTTTGGTTTTAGTTTGAGGCTGCGTGGGTCTTGACCAACATTGCTTCAGGTACATCCCATCAAACGCGCGTTGTAATCCAGGCAGGGGCCGTGCCCATATTCATAGAGATGCTCGCCTCAGACTTTGAGGACGTACAGGAACAGGTAAGAAAGATTTCCTGAACTTCTCTCAGCTAACTTTCCTTTTCAGTTCAATTATCCTGTTCAAAACACACTTGCAGGACTTTTGTTGCATTTACAGTTGAGCTTAAATGGCTGCTTTTCCCCTTAGGCAGTGTGGGCCTTGGGAAACATAGCAGGTGACAGCACAGAATGCAGAGACTTTGTCATAGACTGTAACATTCTTCCCTCTCTGCTGCAGTAAGTAGCTTCTCAGTTTCCTTGTCTTTTCGATACTACTCATACAATTCAAATGCAGTTTCACAAGCTGGATCTGTAAAATTCTCTTTGCAGATTATTGGCCAAACAAAATCGTCTGACAATGATGAGGAACGCAGTGTGGGCGCTATCCAACCTGTGCAGAGGAAAGAACCCACCTCCAGACTTTGCTAAGGTAATTTGCCAGGACAAAGCATCACTATGGCAACTGCCCACATCTCAGTACAGCATTGCTTGCCTTTCAAGGTCACAAGCCTGTTATCTCTCATATCTTAATTGCGCAAGTTTTTTCCTAACTGGACTTGAACACAATGTTTTCTCTCTCAGGTATCCCCGTGTCTCAGCGTGCTTTCCTGGCTGCTGTTTGTTAACGACACAGACATCCTTGCTGATGCATGCTGGGCGCTCTCCTACCTTTCTGATGGTCCCAATGACAAGATCCAGGCTGTTATCGACTCAGGAGTCTGTCGAAGGCTTGTGGAACTGCTGATGTAAGTCATTAAGCACGTACAGGGAAACCATGCAGCTCATTTTACAAATATGCTGACGGAAAATATGACTTGTTTATGGGCTATAAGCAAACAAACAGAATTGCACACTTATTATAGTTTGCTAAAATAGTCACAGAGTCTCGCCTGTGCACATCATTTCAACTGCGTCGAGTGTACTGTTACAAATGCAGCTTCGTCTTAATAAACAAAAATATGCATAAAATATTTAAAGGATTTTAATGTAAAACCCCTTCCAGAGTTTTGGGAAATTCACAAGGCTTGGGCTTCCTGAAGCCACAACTTAATCTACTACTGAAATTAATGAATGTTTTAATGACATTATAATTCCTGAAGATGTACATTATTTTACCGAATTGAAAAATAAACAACAATCTGTGATTCTGCTCTCCTTCAGGCACTCTGATTATAAGGTGGTGTCTCCTGCACTGAGAGCTGTTGGAAACATAGTCACTGGAGATGATCTGCAGACACAAGTACAGGCAACATCTACTTCAACTGACTATTAACGTCTGGAAAAGTGTGAATTTTCTGACTGAGTCAAATTTATATCATTTCAGGTGATTCTGAACTGTTCAGCACTGCAGTCTTTACTTCACCTGCTGAGCAGCCCCAAGGAGTCTATTAAGAAGGAAGCTTGTTGGACGATCTCCAACATCACTGCAGGGAATCGAGCACAAATACAAGTGCGTTTACGCTTTCTCTTTTATTTTAACTTTAAAAGTAATTAGAAGACCTGATGAGTTCCTTCCCTTGTTCGCAGATGGTGATAGATGCGGGTCTGATGCCTCCTCTCATCAGTATTCTGCAAGTAGCTGAGTTTCGCACAAGGAAGGAGGCAGCGTGGGCTATTACCAACGCCACCTCCGGGGGCTCGGCAGAGCAAATAAGGTGAAACTCACGCGCGATTTGAGGAAAAAAAATTGCATCATAAATTTGAGTTAATTTTTGTGTAGATTTCTTACAAAAGATTATGTGTCCTTTAAGACTATGAACTTTATTCTTTGCATTTTTTTATAAATCTGTGAAAGCCTTAAAACAAAAAAACAGCGTACACCAAACAATAGTAAATAAACGTCTTTATTGTGTTTAATATCATAAGGTTTAATCTAGCCATCTTTACTTCATCCTAAGACTTCATGTATGGTTAATTTTATCAATTTTAAGTGGTTTTGACAGAAATCTTGTTCCTTTTATTATGATTAAGTGATCTAATTTTTACTGTGTCTGTACTGCCCCCTGCAGGCATCTAGTGGAACTTGGTTGTATAAAACCTCTGTGTGACCTTCTCACACTGATGGATTCCAAAATAGTCCAAGTGGCTCTAAATGGTCTAGAAAACATCCTGCGACTGGGAGAGCTGGAGGCCAAGAGAGGAGGAGGCATTAACCCGTACTGTGCTCTCATCGAAGAGGCCTATGGTTAGTCCGTGCGTCCGTCCATCCAGTTTTTCATCTATTCCCTCGTCTATTAATCTGTTCATTCAATCATACATCCTTTCTTTTTGCAGCTTCCATTTTCTGTTTCTTGCCATTAAATTAAATCTGCTGCATATTCCAATTTTGATGAAACCTCCTTATGGAATTTCGAGAAGAAAAATGTGCAGAAGACATGATGTTTATGTTTCCATGGTACAATAAAGACAACTATTTCCAGCTCTCACTTCCTCTGTTCCCTCTCAGGCCTGGACAAATTGGAGTTCCTGCAGGGTCACGAGAACCAGGAAATCTACCAGAAAGCCTTCGACCTGATCGAGCGCTACTTCAACACCGAAGACGAGGACCCTTCGCTGGCTCCGGCCGTCGACCTGCAGCAGCAGCAGTTCCTCTTCCAGCAGTGCGAGGCTCCGATGGAGGGCTTCCAGCTATAATGCTAAAAATCTCCCCCAAGCTCCAGCTTCACCTTCATCTACGCTCACGTCTCTGTCGCTGCCTACAGCCAAGACCCAGAGTGACAAGCAGCCCTGCTCCTCCCCTTTCCCAGCGAGATGGATTCAATCATCATCTTGGTCATTATAATACTACGTAACAGTGAAGAAGCACATATTTGTGCATACATCCAACATGGGTCTAGTCTTGTCAGCCAGTTCATCAAGGTTCACTTTATTTTTCTGTTTTGTGCCGACTTCCTGGCCATAGCTCCAGCATCTCCTGTCAGACCATTCCCATACTCCTCATCAGAAAGAAGAACATCCTTCTCCTTGTTGCCATAGGAATGGCAAGCACTCTCTCAGCCAATGGGAGAATTTGGACTGCCCTGCTTGTCTGAAGCATTAATGACTTGGAAGATGGACAAATATTGACCCGGTTCCCCTTAATTTGTCCTACTACACAGAGAAAGATCCAACCTAAACACTGGACTGACCCCGAGACATTGACCTCATGTTTGAGTGCATCACTTGGACTGACTAAGAAAGGCACTTAACTTCAAAAAAAAAAAAAAATGGAGGATTAATTTCCTCAACTTTTCTCAGAATCCACACATAGACTTAATTAGAAACTTGACTGTGTCGCTACGCGGTGGATTGCTCGCATTCCCACCCTGATCTCATATCATTCCTTCTTACCAGTATTGGGACTTTTCCACATGCACTGGCTCCACCTTCAAGAGTTTAAACTGCCGCATCTGATTTAAAAACCCCATGGAACCATGGGAATTGGAGTCTTCCCTCGCACTGAGACAATTGGACTTGGACGAAACTAAACAGACTATATAGCCCTGGATTCTGTCCAGCAGCAAGCCAGCGGGATTTTTCGTTTTTTTTTGTTTTGTTTTTTTTCATTTATTAAACCGTTTCATTTTATTTGCAGCACTTTAGTTCTGGACTTTTGCCTGTTCATCGACAGTAGTCTTTATGTTTGCTATTTAAGTTGTTTGATGATACGGCTCTTCCCTCCTCAGGAAGCGAGATGTAAAGAGTCCAGGCCCTCACTCCTGGTATGACAAAGGTTACACTGTTTACCCTTCTACCTAAGGGGAATTTGAGCAGATTGTGGACTGAAATTGCCAGCGAACTCTTGTCAAAAATTGGGATTTTTTTTATTCCCTCAGCAAAACTAAAACAACCCTGCATTTGGTGAATTGGCAGTTTTAATCTTTGAGCAGTCTAACACGAATCCAGATAAATGTTTGCTGTTTGATTATGCCAAATCAAGACATGTATCAGACTGAAGAATCAAGGTTGGTCTTTTTTTTTTTTTTTTAATTGGGAGTTAGCATCTTTAGTTGTTGGTGCCATAATCCCTAATATATGGAAGTCTTTCCATAAAACATCAACAGAAAAAAAGGAAAAAAAAAACATCCAGATTAAACTTGAAAATCCTCATGATCATTGTAGTTAGCACAACTGAATGTTTGTTTACCAAGTACTCTTCTCATGTTGCTTAATTTTGTCAAAAATCTCTTCAAGAGATGACCAGCTCTTCGTGTTCATTACTGTTTGTTGTACCAAGTTTGTGCATCTGTTCTGTTCTGCCATTTGCATAAAAGTCATTTCAGAAACTCCACTAACAGTGGCACGTGGATCAGTTTCATTGCTGCATGTGATTACCGTGTGTTTCGCCAAGGTAGAAAATGTTCATTTCAGTTTTATTCAGTAATTTTCTCATAAATGCATGTTTGAAATTGTAATAGAGAGACTATAATCTCGTGTTTTTTCAAGTAGTCGGACATCGAAATCATAAAATTCATGTTCAGTTTGAGTAAAACCTCCCAGGTAAGTTCATTAATTAATAGAACATATCTGAAGAACAATTACTTTATGAAACTGATTCTTTTATTTCTATAAACAGACATGCCACTATAGCTATTGGCAGGCTTCATCATACCCACATACGAACAAGATAAAGAACCCAATTACACTGGATCCACTGTCTCTATTATTTTCAAACTAAGTACAGGTATGTATAATCAAAGGAAACAGTAAATTTAGCATTTATCCAGTGAGAAAAGTTTTATTCCCCTTTCATTTAATTCCTCACTGCAACTCTAGGCTTGGTACCGCTACAGATTTCTCCTTTCCTCAGAGAACTCCGACCGTTTGGAAAACAGTCACTCCTTAAATGTGTTTGGGCTTTTTTTCTACAGCTAGATCTGCAATGTGAGGCTAATCGCCTGTTTGGCAAAAAAGTCCCACTGAGGTCAAGTTCAGTGTTGAGAGCTTTGGTACAAACACTAATTTGGCAAAAATACAGTTGATACCAGGTGTTTACATCCATGGAGAAAAAAGAAAAAGAAATAACTAAAAAGACAACAATCTGTCCAGGTTTTTTTTTTCCTCACTGACAATGCGTCAGACTATTTCTATTTGGCAACGCCAGATGATGATGATGTTAAATTGAGGCAAAATTGTGGATGTGTTTCAAATTAATGGCGAAAGCTGCTTTCTAATGTAATGACATCAACAAATGTTAAATAAACCTAAGATACCGGGAAAATTACTGGTTCAATGTCACCTACAGTTTCCAGATTCCCAAGTGTCATTTCACCCAAGCGCTAACACTTAGCTGTGATGTATCCTCTTTGCTTACCAGAAACTGCCTCCGCTGTAAACAACCGTCCTCCACGTCAAAGAGAGAAGTGCCAAGCTGAGCAAGGCGACTGTTACTTGAATATTTGTGGCCAACACAGACTGAACTGCATCGTTAGCTTCCTCCGCTGCCATTGCTAAAACTACAGGCAGTCTGTGATTCTTTAAACAGATCAGAAAACATTCACAACTTCTTCTGATTGGCCCTGTTGAAGTTCTACTGGAGGAATCAACTTCAATGGGAGAAATAGTAGACGGAGCAAAAAGGAGATGAGAATCGAGCGACACTGCAAAGGAAGGAGAAAAAAATTCTCTGGGAGCGTTAGTATTTTAGCTGCTAAAATTATACATCAAATATGGTAATTAAGAGAATGAGTTGCAGAATGAGATGCACAGTGTTCTATTGAAAATGTCATCAAGACAGTCCTTTAAGACTGCAATATTACATGCATTGATCCATAACTAACCTAACTCACTGAAGACAGAAAATGTTTAGTCTGATTTCATCTCAAATAATGAGGGAAAAAAAAGTTGAGCATTTTTTTTATTTTGTATGTAAATATCTGGTTGCAACTGTATTATGACTAATAAGCAGAAATGTCCTCTGTCACTCAGTCTTCTTCTCAATTTCGTCCTTCCATTTGGCTTTCTTCTCAAAGTTGTATATAGACAGGGACTCATGTCTGCCAGCAGCCTGCAAACAAAACAGAATGGAATCTGGATAAGACCATTTTTATAACCATGAACAAGTCCAAGCCACAAGTTTCTACTCGCCCATTTTTTTATGCATTTCAATATTCTGAAGTTTAATGGTTAATTTGGGGGGTGGAGAAATGCTACAAAATACAAAAATTTAGTGCAGAAACTTTTAATGTGGATTTTTTTCAAATTCACGTGGGACCGAAATTATACATGCTCTGATAAATCTTGGTATATATTTATGTCTACATATGGCTATTTGAAGGTCCAGATTTTTATCCAATCAAGAATTTTTGTCAAGAGTTAGGAAATACTGCATCATCTACACAAGCCTATTCAACCAAATTTGTCTAAAGTGAACGTTTTTGTGAATAGAAACAGGCAAAATTCTCCGTCTCCGTGCATAGGAAGATTGTAAAAACCTCAAAACGCATAGAAACTATAATTGCAGCTAAACGTGGCTTTACGCAGTGCTGAGTCGGGGAGACAAACAGATACCACACTTTCAGGCTTTTGTTTGCTAAATAAACTGTTAAACCATGCAGCATGTTCTTTCCAATTATTCACTCAGCTATGCTGACATATAAGAAAACTCAAATGAAACATTCCAAGGTCTTTTAGTTGTATCACTTTTGCAAAGCACTGTAGGTACTTGACCGTCTCAGTATAATTTTACATTTGATGTCAAATTTGCACTTATGCGTCTCTTGTTTTACAAAAATGAAAATAAATCACTGAAGTTCTATGTTATATACTCATCGCTACCTGAGACAGATGAACAATTTACCTGCATATTTATAATCCCAAAATTCAACTCCATTCCAGTTCATAACATGCTTTACCGCTGCAGCTTTCCAGTCGTGAAACAACGCTACGGCTCAGTTTTGGGACGTTCAGTCAAAACAAAGACGCCTGACGACTTCACTGTTGGCCTGTTCACGATGACTCGGCAGAATTGACAAGCACAGACAAGAACACATTCCTGTTCTTCTGCATCACCGTAATCGCAGAACACAGAGCTACCGGATCAGAGCCACGCGTGGGTGCGATGAATTTCTGCTTTGTCACTCACCTTCTTGCCCATAATCACCATCAACACACAGGATCCTATTGTCAATGCCATCATCGCGTAGGCAGCTTTCACTCTCATTTTGTTCCTGGCTTTGTCAATCATCTCAAACCTGTGGAAAATATAAAAACCCACCATATAGTTGGTTCAGAATAGGCGGGAAACAACAAAAAGGACGCAATCATGGTGCTGATTTTCTTTAGGCTATTTCGACACACAAAGGCTGACATGTGTTCCTTTATGTCAACGCAGTCAAGGAAACAATGATTGCTGGATTTTCAAGCTAATCTTCACATGATATACAAATGTTTATAATCAGGCCTATCAGATCTTTCAACAAGCTCCTGAGCTGCTCTGCTGCTGCAGTTTGCTTTGGACACAGAGCTTCCGCGTCGACACTTACAGGTGAGCTGAATTTACCCCGTAAGCATGACAAGCAGATCTTTTTCTAATCACAGCAGCAGATCAGATGTGATCTCCACCCTGATGTCAGGAGCCACATTAATTACCTCCAGGCACAAACAGACGCCTTGTTTGAACAAAGGACGTCTCAGAGGGACCAGCTCCACGCCGCACGGCCGCTCATCCACTTAGCCAGCTCTGTTCTTGTGATGTGGAGGCAATCGGATGGCAGTGCGCTCGCGTAGGGGAGGTCTGGCATAAACAGGAAATGGCTACTCACGTCACAGTCTCTGGGATCTGTTCCGTGGACTTGAAGCGGCCTGTCCACACTAACATCTTCCTGTCCAAGTTGGAGGGTCTGTAGCCGGGGGTTTTGAATGAGGCATGCGGTTCTGTTCGGAGAAAAGAGGGGCAAAAAGAAGTGGCCATCAGTATCCATTAACTCCACTCAAATCAGGGATTTGCTCCATCGCCCAGAGATTGTGGCCCCATTTCCTGTGCTCCTCTTGGTCTCTTGGGACGACAAACAAACAAACCTAACGAGCATGATGCACAAGATTGACGGGGGAAAAAAGTCCAGGATGCTTCAAAGCATTTAAAATGACAACTTGTCGTCTGCTTCTGCACTTTTTATGACAGGGCAGCTTTTAGTTAAACTTTCTCATAAATGTCATCTGGCGTGTAACACCTTTCTATAGCGCAGGTGAGATCAACAGATGATAAGTGGATCAAGTTGCACTGCAGGGATGGTCATGTTGAGGGCAAGACTAAAATAAAAGAAAAAGGCAGTTTGCCTATAATAAAACACCTCACCTTGTGCTTCTGTTGGGGAGGACTGTGGCTTGACCTCTGGAAGTTTATTGCACATCCCTCGTACCCGCTGACCTGGACAGAAATTAAACAGATGCTCTGTATATTTCAACTATTCATACATTTTCTAGTTTTGAGATGATTTTCTTGCCTAGATTCACATTGCAAATTATTAGACCAACAAAACACATAAAATGAATCTTCAACTTTACACAGAGTAAGTCAACAACAATAATAGCTTATTCAATTAAGCTACTGTTTACTGGTTGTAGGCCACTTCATACAATTGATGAAAATAGGTTGATAAATATTACATTTAAAAAAAAAAACACACACTTAAAGATAGATTATTAGAAAATAATTCAAAATACTGGCTGAGATGAAATACTTTACATGACAAGAAACCTAATCATTCAAGACGGTGCTTCTGACCACATTTCTTCCACCGAAATGTTCCTTCACTAACCTTCCAGTTTATAATAATGCAATGAACCAACTTAAATTTTTGAGCAATCTCCTCTAATGTTTTCTTTGCCTGACCTATGTAAGTGTGAAAATGTAAAATTCTAACATCTTTCTCAGAAATTGGATGCATATTAAAAAAAACATAGTTGTTGAAATAGCTACCTTGCTTTAATGATAGGCAGTGAGTTTTTTTTCTCTTTTTTTCCAAGTAAATTGAATAAAAACTTCAAAAGATCAATATTAAACTTAAAGCCAAATTTCAAGTATATCAAACCGCTTTTTCAAAAGAAATGATAACATAAAACCTGTTGAATAGAAAATAAATGAATAATAATTACTCAAGTTAATGTAAAAGAAAATGAGTAAAAGTAAATTGCTAAGCCTAGTAAAAAAAAATAAAAAGAATTAAAAACATCAAAATTAGAAAGAAGAATATAAAAATGATAAAATCAAAGTTTTTACTATAAATGTACATTAGAACAGACTTGTTTTTTTCTAATACTTGTTACTCATGCAACAAACAATAACATGACCTGGAAACACTATTACCAGGAACTGCAAATAGCACTGTTAAGTCCTGAGAAGTGTCAACATTCATTTAAGCATCACTACACCAAGCAAATATGCATCTAGTGGGTTATTTTAGCGATCAAATAACCTCCACAAAGAATTACAAAAATACCAACTACATAGTTTTAGAAAAGCCAATAACAACAAGTATGAAGATGGTGGAGTTTGCTAGTTTGATTCTTGAGATCCATGATAACTAAAACAGAAATAAAAGCAAATCATACGAACCGAAAACGTTGCCCGTCGATAGGCGAGATCTGACGAAATTCATGCCTGTACGGATCACCGACACCCGGTGTGTCCAAAAACTGCGGCGAAGAGCGGGGGAACGCTTCCCCTTCAGCTACTGAAAGTCAACTCGCTGTATGAAAACAGGGCCTCCACGGCGCTGACGTAGCAGACGACGCATTATTTCAGGATTGTACGTAAACCTGGCCGCCATGTTGTGATGGGCACTTTTGGAATCAGCGAGGACGAAACACAGAGGTCGCATGCAAAACTGGCCTTAAAAAGTTCTACTTCATGTTGGTGAAATGTATTAATTCTCCAGGTATATATATATATATATATATATATATATATATATATATTCAGGTCTGGAAACTTCAGGAACTAACACAAAAATATCTACACACTGAAATTTTGTTTGTTTTTACCATTAAGTCTAAATGTGACATTTACATTTTTAAGAGTCTGTGTTGACCTTTTTCTTGTTTTCAAATGTATTTCTTACATAATATGTAAAAGTTAATTGACACCCCTGTATTAATTATGGGCACAACATTTTACATTGCTTTAAATATGGCTCTTCACATGTTACGCCAACAGTTTAAGTCAAATGTAGCAAAATGTAATAACTGAAAATGATCTATAAATATTTTGTTTTCCAAGATTCAGTTCCTGTAATGATGGTGACATGCAGGTTGTTCTGTGTGGTTGTCACTGCCATGTGCAAACAGTTCCTGTGCTGTTCCAGACAGCCAATTTGACAGCTCCCAGCTCAGCGTGACAGCAGTTCCTCCTATAAGCTACACTGAATCAGAACAACAGTGACACAAATCTCTGGCAGCTGCAGGCTTCATATAAAACAGTTTGTATAGCAACCAAGTTTAAGACATTTTTATTCTAGATATGTTCTCTGATGTATGACTTTATTGTGTATTCACAAACATCAGAATACATGGCCTAATATGAGGAATTAGCAGCACATCAGCTGGAAAGTGAATAAATAATGAATAAATAAAATATCATGGTTATTAGTTCTTTTATTTATTTATTTATTTATTTTACTAAAAGAAAGATAAGGGATATAATTCAGAAGTGAATTAAAGCAATTTAAACTCTTATTTTCACATGTTCAGTTTTGTATCTGAAATTAATAAAATGTTGTTCCTTATTTGCAAAACCTAATTTAGTTTTGCCTCTTGTATGATGGGGTTTCAGACTGAATGCCTGATGAAAACCGTTCCTGCAGAGAGTTAAGCGAGTTTCCGTTCAGGCACCGTCTTGAACAGCCATCTCGTGCTGGTGTCGAGAAGGACCCTGCAGTCCACTATGGCGGCGCCCGATGGGACTTTAAACTGTGAGGACTTTTCCATGTTTCAGGTAATTTAAACCAAAAGGATTCATTGTTTTTGCACAAACGCCACAGAGTGAGAGGTCGGCCAGAGTCCTCGGTCCTCAGAAGTTTGCATAATCGGTTCTTTGTTTTCTCTGAATTATGACCCTCCTGATCCTTCAAGGATCCAGACTGGATTACAGAACTGGAAACTCGCAGCATGTGTGCTTGGAGTTCGCGTCACAAAGAGTCTCCATCAGCTGATCCGACTCTACTTGATCAACGCATTATCAGAGTGTTCAGTCCTTCACTATAAAGCTCACAGTTTGTCTTCAGGTCAAATTACGTGAGGAATTACATAGCTCCTAAAATGAACCATGAATTATTAGAAGTGTGCAAAAACAAATTTTATATCAACTGTTTTTGAATGGCAGACTTTTTTACCAAGCAGGGTTTTGCTAAGATTTTTATACCCTAGAACTTTTTTATTGGAGTTTTATTTGATGGCTGGTTGTGTATAATTGTAAAGTTGTAGAAAAATACCTTTTTTTTTAAATAATTGTACAAATAACTGTAAAATGAGATTGATCTGTAATAAATCTCATTTTAATACCCCAAAATAACTGCAGTACAATAAATTGCCACCTAATTAATACACAGATGGTGAATAATGTAATCACAGTCTATATTCAGATTTTCTGCTAGCACTACAGATTGCTCATGGAAGATGCTGTGGAGAAGTTTAAACCAAACAACAATCCTCTTAAGACTTTGCTGTCCACTTAGCAGGCTGGACAAGGAGAGTATTAGATATAGAAACAGCCAAGAGGCTCATTGGTAACTCAGAAGGAGCTTTAGAGACTCACAGCTCAGATGGGATAATCTGCTGACCTGACAACTTTTAGCTTCATACTTTGTAAATCTGGGCAGGAAAGCCATCAAAGCTCCCACCTGCAGTTTACCAGTGGTGTAAGGAGGCAGTTGTATGAGTGAAAATGTTGACCTATCCCCAAAACTCTGTGTAGCAGAAAGCTAAACTTTCACATCACCTCAAAAAACAACAAATGCACAGTGAAACATTGCGGTGGCCGTATCAGAGAAGACAGAGAAGCTGATCTGAGCAGATGGAGCTAAATACAGTACAAACATTGAAGAAAA
This sequence comes from Poeciliopsis turrubarensis, assembly GCA_010277015.1. Lineage (NCBI taxonomy): Eukaryota > Metazoa > Chordata > Actinopteri > Cyprinodontiformes > Poeciliidae > Poeciliopsis > Poeciliopsis turrubarensis. The sequence goes on from VMRN01000006.1 coordinate 7,674,791, forward strand.
CCTATTTGTGGGTGTAGAAATCACTGGCGTCAGATGAAGGGTCACTTTAGCAAGACCCTAAATATACAGCAAGAGCAGCATGCTTATGTTTTGGAATGCCCTAGTCAAAGTCCAGATATTAATATGGGAATATTTGACTTAACTTTGGGATTATGTTCATATTCTCCTTGTCATATTTGATTTAACTCGGCATTTTTTTGCAAAGAATAAGCAAACATTTTTGTCTACATTTCCAAAACTGACTTAGAAACTAAAACAATGCCCCAAAAAGACTAACTACTGACTCATGGTGACTGATTATAGATGCACAACATATATTTTATAAATTTGTATTTGTGAAAAACAAATAAAAAGGAATATACAATTTTCTTTCCACTTTATAATTGTGTTCTACTTTTTGTCCTGTCATGTAAAATCTCAATAAAATGCATTTAAATGCATTTTATAAATAAATCGTATTTTTTCCAGGAGGGGCTGAAGGTGATGCGCACTATAGACGACCGCATCGTCCACGCCCTGAACACTACTGTGCCCACAGTGTCCTTCTCAGGAAAAGTGGACGCCACACAGACCTGCAAAGAGCTGTATGAGTCGGTGAGTGTCCGAATAAAATTAAATGTGAACTCTGCAGGTTTCTGCACAGTTGTAACTTGTGTCTCCACATCTCTTGTCTGCATCTCACAGTTGATGAAAGCCCACCTGAGTAGAGACAAAGCCATCAAGGCCTGCATAGCTCAGAAATCAGAGGTGGTGGTGCAGCTGCGGGAAGAACGAGAAAAAGACAGCGACAATCTGAAACTGGTCAAACAGCTTCGAAAGGAGCAGACCAACGTAAGCCAGAGCAAATAAAATTAATTTGTGGATATTAATATTCTGCAATGGCTAGTATCTGACTACTTCAATGTATTTTTTTCAAATTAGATATGCTCACACAAATACATAAGCAGTTAATTCCAAAGATAATTATCTTGTAAAAAAAAAACCCCTGATTGTTACTTTTTGTCTTGTGTTATCCTGCCTCCAGTTGAAGCTCATGCAGTCAGAGCTTAACGTTGAAGAAGTTGTCAATGACAGAAGTCTCAAGGTACAAATGCATCCCTTTCATTCCTTTATTCATCCTTAAAAAATGTAAAGCGGTACTTGTAAAACGCTACTTGTGTTTTTCCTTTCCTCTCAGGTTTTTGTCGAACGATGCAGAATCCACTACCTGCCTCCAAAGGTGTAGCGAAGATCCCTCTGAGGAAAGAGAGCCTCTTCGCTCTGAGTTTCTACCCAGACTGGAGCAGAGCGTGTGTGTGCCGCTGCTGAGCACCGACGGCTCAGCAGGCGACGCTCGTCCGCCAGACCAATCGGAGATCCTCTCCACTCCACCTGTTCTCGGTGTCATTATGGTATAGCAGAATGAATGCTGTAAAAATCATCTTTGATTCACAAGGGGTTATTGTATTGTACAAAAGCTTTTTTTAAAAAAAAAAAAAAAACACACACAATGAACTGTTTTCAAGCGACTTCTGTTGTCCGTGTTTTAAATCGTTAGCATAAACCTGGTGCTTCTGACAGGCAATGAGCTGAGAAACTGTTTTATAGTCTTGTTCATTAGACCTCTTTATTGTTGGTGCTCGGCAACATGAGACAGATCTTTAATTAGTATATTTAGATATTTTATATAAGACATTACAGCTCTTTTAAAATGAACATCACAACAACCCAAAATAAGGTTAAAAGTTTATTCTGATTTATGACAAAGCTTATCTCTAATATTTGGTGCTGCAAAAAAGTATTTGCCCCCTTATAGGTTTCTTTTCTTTTTTGCCACACATTTTAGTCATATCAACCTGGCCCTGTGTGAAACTGAGTTTCCCACTAAACCTAATAAACAGTTGAGGCCCCCTTTGTAGCAACAATTGCCATAAAGAGTGAACAAATAAAGGCAATTAGTCCTTTACATTGTGTTTTTAAGGTCATGCCACAGAAAGGCAATTAGATTCAAGCCTTAACTTGGTCTAAGTTTAGCAAAACCTTAATATTTTTAAGTTCAAAGATGAGCATGCTGTTGTGTTTTGTAACACTGTCTTGCTGCATAACTTGCTTCAGTTTCAAACTGCTGGTCAGACACGATCCTTCAAGAATTTCTGGTAGAGAGCAGAATTTCTGATTCCAATCATTTCAAGATGTTGCCTAAACTGTCTCGAGGCACCAAAACAAGCCTTGGAGAGTTATTTTTTGTTGTTGTGAGAGGCTGCAAAGTCGGGTTGCAGTTCACCTAAAACAAATTCCACCAATTTTCAGAAGTTGAGTTACATCTTATATGTTATTTTTAAAAAGCTTTGATCAGGACCTTGGAGTGCTTTTTGAGAATGGATCAAGATATTCTTAGGATATGCCTACATAGTGAACACACTGTGCTTCTTGTTTTTGTTTGTTTTTATCCTTTTTATTTTGTTAAATTTAGATCTGAGGGCTTTTTATAAAATAAAAAGTCGTTTGGGCAGATTTAGCTATATTTATTAGATATTAGTACATTTACCACATATTAATGCAATCAGCAAAAAGGTCAAACTTAAGCCATCCCAACATGCTCTTTCATATAACACAGCAGTGCATTTTGCTGTAAGGCTGCCGGGGTGAAGTTCTGTTTTCTCATCAGTCCAGAGGTCTGATGGGCTCCAGAGGATCTTCTTCTTTGTGTTTTTCTACCCTCTTCAGTAAAGTTTGAATCTCTCCCCTTGTTAGAGAGCTTTGGTAGGCATAGATATGGAGGTATTCACTTCCTCCTGCATGAACCTGAAGGGAGGAGTCAGTAGAAAGGCATTTTTGTTTCACTGGAATTAATATAAACACATTTACATGTCAGAACACAGACTATTTGACAGTAATATAATATGATGTCAAAGAAAATCCGCAGGTATCACCTTGATGAGAAAGTTTGTTCCTGCCACTGGTTGTACCCTGTATTCAATGGCCTTAAATATTTCATAGCTCTGTTTGGTCCACTTTTTCTCTGCGTCGCTCTTAAGCTGTGAGTTGGTAACATTAAACAGAGATTGAAATATTAGCTGCGAAGCCGCATGGAGACAGTATGAAGGATGACTGGAGCTCACCATGTCACAGATCTCCTGAGTTTCTTCTGTGGCAGGTTTTATCTCTGTCCATTTTCCAAGCATTCCTGCCATGCTGGTGATTTCTGGTGAAGTCAAATGTCTGTTGCTGTCAACTCAAAATGAGTTAGACGGAAGTTTTCCAGCAGGTGGTTATCGTATTTACTCTGGGTAAAAACTGGAATGTGGTTCTCCAACTGAACAGGTGGAGCTCTGAGTGAAACCCTCCCCTATTAGTGAAAGAAACTATTTAAAATTAGGAATTAACCACCAAAATATAGATAACATAGGATAAAAGTGACATAAACAAAAGAGTGAAACAAAGTCACTTACAGAGACAGCCATTGGCCTTTCTTTGCTTTAATTTTATTTTAAACTTTCACTTTCTCAAAGACGAGACCGCGTTGAAGTTTAACGTTGACGAAAAAAAGGTGACTTGCTGCCCCCTTGTGGTTAATCAGGGGGTTTCCCTACACAACCACTGGGACGACTGGTAATGAATGGTTACTTTCGAATTACATTTGTTTGATCATCGATTGATCATGTATGTATATACATATGTATAAGGAATTAATATTTCCCTTATTATTCTTTGTAAAATATATAGATCTCAGTCAGATTGACTGTAGGCTCATTGTCCACTGAGTTCAATATATTTCAACATCTGATGTTCACAGTCACTCTACAGTGTAAAATACTTTGAATTTCCAGCTCTATTAGGGTCTTTGCTGGGCTATACTATCACATGATGCATAAAGAGGAACACGGCCATTTCTAGTCAATTAAAATGTCTAATTTGTGGATAAAATATGCATCGGTGTCTTTGACATCAGTGGAAATGCAAATGTGTGTAATTAAGTACAAGGTGATAGGAAGCTCAGTTTTCTTTGGTCAGCATCCTGTAACATCTTTCTTTATTGATATGTTTATACAACATTGATTCAACTGAATCAAAATTCAGTTTTGCAAAAACTGAATTCAGAGAAGAAATTTAACAACTGAATTGTCTTTCATTATGCATTTATTGCATTTGTTAATATTCAATTATAGTGACATTTCAGTTCATGTACAGTGTTTAAAATCTGAAAGCACCACTTTTATTTGATTTTGTGAGCATGCACAAGATACAGAAATACGATTGAAACATGCCAATTCCACTTTACTAAAAAGGTACAAGTGGATCATCTTCATCGTGTTCTTCTACTTTTCTCACTTCCAAGTTGCCTGACAGGTCTTGGTAGACCAGCACGTGGAGGCATTTAGGTTCGCTCACATCAACCTGCAAAAAACAAGTACAAAATTGAAGGACTTTATTAAATGTATTTCAATTTGTGTCACAGTTTTGAATATCAACGTTTTTCAGAAATCAGAAATCAATGTAATCAATAGTCATAAGCATGACTTCCTCCATTCAGTATACTAAACATGGGTAATAAGTCAGAGAAATAGCTAATACCTCATTTAAGGTCAAAGGCTAATGCTAATGCACTGTCTTGCTGCGCAAGGCAGTACCCTAACTTGACCGAAAACGATAATGCAAGCTAATATCATTGCAGCGCCTTACGGCGCTGCATTAGGCACATATCAATCTCAAGGCTTTTATTTTGAAATTTTCTGTAAGCTTCATTTCAAATGTCCACATTAATACCATGATTAACATTGATTGGATTAAATCAGTTACTCAATGCTCAAAAAAGCAATAACCTGATGTTAAAATTTTCAGGGCTTTTATTTTGAAATTTTCAGTTAGCTTCATTTTAAATTGCCAAACTAATCCCAAGTGTGACAGTGGTTTTGTTGAAAATGTCACATGATACCAATGAGAGCAAGTACCTGATATAAAAACTATCAAGGCTTTTATTTTGAAATTTTCAGAAAGCTTGATTTTAAATGGCCAATCTCATCCCATATGTAACAGTGGTTTTGTTAAAAAAGAAGTCACATAATGCCAAAGAAGTCAATTACGTAATATAAAAGAATGTCAGGGCTTTTATTTTGACATTTATTTTGGCATTATGAAATTTTCATGAAGCTTAATTTAAAATTGCCATACTAATTCCATGTGTAACAATTGGTGGTTAAAATCAGTTATAAAATGCCCAAAACACAAGTAGTTTTAAAGGCCAGCTCCTTCCTCCTCAGTCGTAACTGACAGTTCCGCCATGTTGTAGTCCTAACCCTGCAGTCATTGTAGTTCTAAAGAGGAGGTCAACTGTCATGTCAGTGTGACACACAGAGACTTAATTCTAAATGGTTGAATCACTTAGTTTTTCTGAAAGGCCTGAGAGAAATATTCAAGCTTTCATTTTGAAATTTTCATTAAGCTTAATTTAAAATTACCATACTAATTCCATGTGTAACAATTGGTGGTTAAAATCAGTTATAAAATGCCCAAAACACAAGTAGTTCTAAAGGCCAATGACTACCTCAGAGCTCTGCCAGAGTAAAAACTACAGTGATGCGATTTTGTAGTCCTAATTAGCTGCTTGGCCCTTGTGTTCCGTTGCTATGGTAATGGATCCTCTGCCAGCTGTGATGTGTGTGAGACATAATGGTGGAGAAAGAATTCTAACTTTGTAAGACACCTCAGTGAGTTTGAATGAAAAAAGCAGTCCGAACAACTCCTTCCCATTCGGAAACCGTGATACGTATCGGAAAACCGTTTTAAACGTATGAGAGGCCTATCTTTCGTCTCCGATATTCCGCGATTCATATTTGTACATCACTCACAGTAATAACAGCGATGAGATAAAAATGGTGTGCGCTGGGGTTTTGACATTTTTCAGAAATATATGGAAGTCAATGTGGCTGAGCGTGTGAAAATCCTGTCGCATGACTCCGCTCTGAAGCACCTTGAGAGAAAACCGTAAGACCTAGGAAAATTTTGAAAACATTTTACCGGAGCAGACATGCGTATCGATGTCATGACCGAGTTTCATACCGATAGGGCGATATTTATGGGCGTGACGGCGATTTCAAAATTTATTTTGGGGTCAGAATCGCACTGCTTCACACACTCTAACGAAACGTCAGTTACACTGTAGTTTGGGCAGTTTCTAACTGACGAAAAATTTTTGATCGTTTTTCGCTTTTTACTTTTTCATCGCAACTCCGAATCCCACCAAAAGTAATAGCACCCCTCCCGGCGCCGAGCCGGACGTTTTGATACCACTTTTGTGGGTGGGCATGCAGCAGTACGAGCCACATTCCGATGACGGAAGAAAAATAAATCAAGAGACATTCTATTGGGTGTAGATTAATAGGTGCCTGCCAT
>VMRN01000006.1:7691162-7776625 GCA_010277015.1 Poeciliopsis turrubarensis
ACTAAATAATGTTGCTAATTCAGTTTTATGTAGAATAACTACCCTTGTTAGTTAAACCTGTATTCTTTTCTTGAGGAAAAAATGCAAGGGGTTGAAACGCTAAACGTTTTTTTATGTATACATTTCTATTATCTATTCTATTTCCTCTGATCAGCAGTGATGGAACCGGAGCTCCTCGCTCTACTGTTTGGACCGTTTGAGGATCATAACTCAGTTAGCATCATCCAAACTTGCTAACCAGAACCAGTATTTGCCATTCGAACCAACGAGCCCTCGTTATGCGGTTCTGGACTTTCTGCTTTGTATCTGTTTGGGTCTAAATTTATAAAGAAAGAAATTTTAAAAAATCGTTTAATTTATCCGGATCAGGAACCGAAGGACTGGTAAAATATGAACTGCAGTGACGTCACGCACTGCAGAGAAGAGATGCACTTTAAAAGAATCCAAATGAAGTTTATTTATAAAGCACAAAACTTTGTAGCGCAAAACTCAAGGCCCGGGGGCCAAATATGGCCCGCCATTAATAGGCAAGAGAGACACATAAGCAGAGCCTTCAGGAAAGCAGATGTGTATCTAAATATTATTTTATAAATCAAATAAAAACAGCCCTGACGAGCTACAAATTAATTTAAAACGATTTTCAATGTTATTTAACTTTAAGTAGTCCTTAAACACAGGCAATATATGATAACATTGTTGTTTTGAGGCCATTTTTATGTAATATTATAACAATTGCATAATAATACTAGAAAATTCCTGAAGAAATTTAACCGGGGCCCTGCCAAAGTGTGCCCGTCGATTTGCACCCAGCGTTCTAATGCTAAACATTAGCATCAATGCTAAGGATAGCTGCAATGTAATCAATAGCACGTGGAGAGTCACAAGCATGACTTACTCCATTCAGTATACTAAACATGAGTCATAAGTCAGAGAAATAGCTAATACCTCATTTAGGTAAAAGGCTAATGCTAATGCTCTGCCTTGCTGTGCAGTGCACTCGTGGGGAACAGTGCAATGCTAATGTTTGTGCTAATGTCACAACATTAACTTGAGAGAAAACGATAATGCAAGCTAATATCATTGCAGCGCCTTGCGGCGCTGCATTGGCCACAGATGAATCTTAAGGCTTTTATTTTGAAATTCTCAATAAGCTTCATTTTAAATGTACAAAATAATAGTGTAACAGTGGTTTTCTTAAAAAACGTCACATAAAGCCCAAGAGGGCAGTTACGTGATATAAAAGATTTTCAGGGCTTTTATTTTGAAATTTTCATGAAGCTTAATTTAAAATTGCCATACTAATTCCATGTGTAACAATTGGTGGATAAAATCAGTTATAAAATGCCCAAAACACAAGTAGCCCAGCTCATTCCTCCTCAGTCGTAACTGACAGTTCCGCCATGTTGTAGTCCTAACCTGCAGTCATTGTAGTTCTAAAGAGGAGGTCAACTGTCATGTCAGTGTGACACACAAGGAATAGACTTAATTCTAAATGCTTGAATCAGTTAGTTTTTCTGAAAGGCCTGAGAGAAATATTCAAGCTTTTATTTTGAAATTTTCATCAACCAAGGATGGGTTGGCAATCAAGAGATTCCAGAGGTTTTCCAAAAGTCTGGTCAGTTTCAGGCCGAAACTGAAATGTGTTGGAATGTGTGTCTTTATCTTTTATGCCAAAAAGCACATCAGTAGTGTCTGCCTGCTGAGGAGATCATGCAGTTATTTGAACCAGTTGTTCTGAAACAGAAAAACGTCTAAAATAAGCATAGCAGTGAGAAACATTGTATTAAACATATCTCTAAGTGCTGACACTCACTGGGAAACCTGAGACTCCATGGTAGAACTTATTTCAGTTGTTCTTTATCGCCATCTAGCGGCTAAATATTAATGTGATGAAATGATTAACAGATCCTGTTGTTTTTTTTAGCTCATTTCATTCTCCCCCATCATTTGTAAATAATGTTTTTTGGTGGGACAGTTATGATTTCAACAATAAAATAATATTTTTAAAAGAATGATAAGAATGTTTTAATATTATAGGAACAATAAAATCTGCTGAATCTGATTTTGTGTCAAATTTAAACAAATTTAAACAAAGTTTTTAAGATTGTTACTTGTAAAATAAGACCAAAAACAGTTTGTGTTCTCAGGACACACTGTTTGGTTTTTAAATGATTATTACATTTCTTTTTTCTGGTTGTTTTTCATTGGAAATACACACTGAACATAAAAGTATTTCTTTTCAATATTAGGAAAATCATTTATATTCTGTCTTGACTTGAATGAACTGACATACTTTTTTTCTATTAGGTTTATAGTTATAGCCCCGTTCTTGACCTGACGCTTGACTTTTGATGCTCCCGCCAAGATAGATACTATATGTTGAATTTTGAACTAGAGAACTGAAATGTAGCATTTTAGTCTGAACAATTCTCCAAGATGATCTTTTCATCAAATTCTTTTTATTATTATGTTGCATTTATTTGACCTGTATTGCATTCATCAATTTTATTCCTTTTACTTTCATTTTTAATTTTTTTTATTAACTCTGTTTCAAGATTTTGTGTACATTTTAAGATTTTTGTTTATCTAAGGTATTGTTCTAACTGTGAAATTTTGTGTAACAAGTTTTTCTTGCTGATGTACAAAGTTATGTATTTGTTTTTTCTACTGCAAAGTTTTTTTAAGGTGATTCTCAATTAATCAAAAGGGAGGAGTTGTCTTGGAAAATAAAACTTTTGCTTATTTATTGGGAAGAATGAACTGATAATGAAGGTTTCCTAGCAAGTCTTATACTCATCGAACTGATAACTGAGGTTTCAGTGAAGATGTTTCTTCATCTTTTTTGAACCGAAACTTCTTTGAACCAGGTTTGATTTGTTGACAGACGTAACCAGAGATGAAGAAAGTGAGAGAAACTCTCTCCAAGAGATAGATGGGTGGAAGGCAACATGTGTAAGGATATAAAAGGACAATTTTATGATATAAAAGGACAATTTAATGTGTTAAGTTTCATTTCTCGTTCCTGCTTCTCTCTTGCTTTTCTTTTCTCACCCGCTGATACTTACTTTGATTTTCTAAATAAAAATATCTAAAGACAAAAGTGCATTTCTCTGATTGATTGAGTGTATCTCCCTCTCCCAGAACGAAAAAGAATTTTTCTAAACATACACCACAGAAAAGTAGTTTTTAACACTAATGGAGTAAGTATTTTAACTCTTTCAAAAGTGTTAATTTAAAACTGCAGCAGTGCTTACAGTATAAACTCTGCATTTGTGTTGATTTTAACTTTGATAGGTTTAAATCTGCACTTTCAAATTTGCTGTGCAGCAAGATCAAACCGTTATTCTCAGTAGAAACTTCATCTCATGAATTATTTTAATATTATGATTAGGAAGACAGAAAACATTAACAATTCTTTCTGATTTTGTAGGACTTATGGATCCTGGCTTTCACCAAGGCACAAACTGACCAGAACCCAGACAGAAACCATGAAAAAAATTAAATAAAAAAATATCTCTGGAGGCACCACTGAAGATAATTAAAGTGCTACTACTCACTGAGAAACCTGAGACTCAATTGTGGAGGTTAGTTCAGTTGTTCTTTATCGCCATCTAGCGGCTAAATATTAATATGTATGAATGAAGTTGTTTTTTTATTACAGACGTTGTTGTTTTTGGCATATTTCATTCTCTCCCCTCACTTGTAAGTAATGTTTTCTGTTGGGACGAGTTATGATTTCAACAATAAAATAGTATTTAAAAAAAAGAATGTTAAGAATGTTTTATTGAGAGGAACAATAAAAGTAGCTTTTGAATCTGATTTGGTTTCAAATTTACACAATGTTTAAATTATATTTAAGATTGTAGATTGTTACCTGGAAAATTAAAACCTAAACCTCTTCTACAACAAGAGGCCAAAGTGTAACTTTTTTCCTAGCCGGTGCAATAGAGGAATAAAGATGTAGGTTCAAATCAATATCTCTCAGGGGAATTTGTAATATTATGCTTTTTCCACTTTTTCTTTCTGTTGCTAGGTGATATGTAATTTAAAGCTACTTTAAGGTTTCACCATACAATAAAATTTCCCATTTTGAAGTAGAACCTCCTTTCAGGCTGCACCCAGTGTCCCTACTGCGTAAATAGAGTCAAAACTCAATGAATGTTTGAAAAATTGCCCATACGGCATATTTCAAACATTGCCTCTGCTGACCAAACATTGCAAAGAAAGACATCAAAAACTTTACTGTTTAGGTGGACACAGCTGATAGAAATACACCACAAACTGAGCTACACCATTCCAACTGTGAATAAAAATTGAGAAAATATATTTAAACTTTTGATTTTTAACATTTTCATAAGTTATTTCGTAACATGCTCTGTCATTATTGCAGCATTTAGTGAAGAGAAATAATAATCATGCAGTATGAAGGTGCTACCAGCAGAGGTCATTGTGCCCTTTGTTTAAACTTGAATATTGACTTTGGCCTGTGACGAACAAGGAAGTGTAACGAGTATTTGCCTTCTAATCACCTAATTCCAATCCTCATTAGTAGGCTGTATATAAATGAGCTGTGCATGTCTTCAAATTTACATTCATAACACAACACATATTTAACATTAACTCAATTATTCTGCTGGATCATTTCATGTCCGTAGCTAATTCAAGTATTACACTGTGATAAAATGACAATTCAACCAGCTTGACTTCTCCATCATGTTCTGCCATGTCATTCAGTTGCTATTCCTTCAGCTGTAACGTGATTATTTCTTAAATTTTATAAGTGGCAATGAAAGTAGAGTCAATAATGCCTCTTTCCTCTTGGCTGCTTGAGGCAGAAGGCTGTCCATCCTGAGCCTGCTTCTGCTGGATGTTTCTCTTCATAGTCACCCTGTGCTTTCTCAGGAGGAAGTGGTTAAAAGATAAAAATTTTTGCAATCCTTTGGCTTGCTGGCAAATTTTCCAATCCTGCCATTCAGGTGTCAGGACTATTGTTTGTTGTAGCACTCTAGAACCTGAAATAAACCAAGGATAAATGGGAACTGAATATACAGTGACAAAAAAAGTATTCACTTTTTATGAGTCTTTCATTGTCATAAAGCTTTGACTGGTGAAGAACGCAGACAAAATCTCAGCTGCTGAAGCTTGAAACCCGGTCAGCACAGTCAGAGGTGACCTGATGTTTTCCCTTTCTCTAGTTTCTTTCTTGCACAGTCATTTTGTGAGGATGCATGTGCCATGTTCCTTTTATTTCTTATTGATAGATTTAGTTGAACTGCAGGGGATGTTCTGTGCTTTACAAATTTTTTTTTTTTTTTGCATTCATCATCTGACTTACTTACTTTTACATATTTTTTTTCTCTGCTTAATAATGAAAACATTTTAAGAGAAAAAGATTACTAAAAATGTGTGCTTTAGTTACTCACTTATTGAGGTTCTGAACTTCATTGTTCAGTTTTTACAGAAGACAATAATGGACACTTTTTACTTCTGTTCCTGTTTGGCAACTTAGTTCTGCTTACCAGTGATGGAGTAACACTCTGCAAAGCTTTAAAAAAAACACCTTGATATGACCTGTCTGAAATGATTTTTGGATTAATAATATTAATTTTGTATTGCATCAGAACAATGTGTAATCTTTGAAATGTTTAAATGTATAAATTAAGGGGGGACTTGGGAGAAATTCAACATGAAAATCACAGGTTGTTAACACTGTATTTCTTCCAACAACCAAACAATCACTATTGAAAATACTTAATTATGAATTAAATGTCTTCTGTGTGAAGTCATTTAATAGGCAGAACCTCATGGAACATTGTGGAAATTAAGCTATGAAATCTCATTGTTGACTTGTGTCTCTGTTTATTATTTCTCTGTAATTGTGAACCTGCACTTTTTCAGCTGGTGTGGATGAAATGGTTTTGGGATACATGGAATATCTAAGAATTGTTTCATTTTTCCTGAGCTATTCTGACACATTTGGTGACATCCACCATAATCCTTCCTGTAACCAGGAAGGGTTATTATATACATGCACATATATCTTGATGCTGCTGTTACACATTAATTTCCCCTCTGTGGGTCAATAAAGGCTATTTCTATTCTTTCTGGAGAGCTGAACCTCCAAGCATTGGTTTTCATTTGTATTTGTTGGTCTTTAAAGCTATTTTATACATTTTAAGTTGTAATTTCTTACAGCTCTGTTGACTGGTCTTGCAAGAATGTTGAATTTGAGTTTAGGTTTACAGATTTTTGGTTTCTTCCTGCTTGAACCACTAATCTTGCACAACTGCTCTAGGACAGTGAGAGCTGTGATAACCATCTCGTTGGGTCTGCAGAAGTGCAACATGAACAGGAAAAGATTTCCATATATATGAGCAGCCTTTCATGGTTGTTAAATTTAATATTTCTCTTAGATGCTATCAGGTGAATAACAGAGAAATGAAATGCATTATTTTCTCAAGGTTTGTTTTGTTGTTTCTCATTTCTGATAAGAAATGATTGCAGAGAGTTCAGAGTGCTTACAGCAAATGCTTTTTGTTTTTTGTGTTTTTACAGGAGGGAGTGATGCTAGGACTTGATTCCAGACATCAGCACTTTTGTAAAAAGTGAAACAAATTGTTTGTCTTTCAAAATATTAAATAATATTGCAGATAATATTGCATAGCATGATCATTTTAAAATATACATATTTTCATAGGAAAACATTTTGAATAGAATAACGTTCATCAACATTGTCAGGATTTTCTTGGCTGGTTATTTCTATTATAACCCAATTAAATATATGTTTTAATTTTGAAACTCATTACAATACCAATTTGTGTGTTTCAACAATTTTCTTGCTAAAATTGTCAAAACTTAAAGGAAAAAGTTAAATGTTGTTTTGTGTGAAGGAGGGGCCCGTAGTTGTGTGTCATTAATGTTTTGAACACAAAGTTGTGTTTGATAGTAAACACTACTGGAGGCGAGTCACATTTTTAATAAGCATCACATGCTCCAAATCTTTCTAATTTTACTTTCACTTCATTTTAAAAACAATTACAAAAACCATAACGGCAAATGAGTCTTTTTAACATTTTAACATATTTAATATTAAATTCAACAGTATATCAAAATAGAATAATTTAGCAAAAGTATGAAAACAGAAGAAAATATATTTTAACACATTAATGTTAAAAGCTATTTGTAGTGAAGGATGAATTACATCTTCACATTTGTTTCCAGTTACAAAATCTACAGACGGGTGTAACAGATAAGAGTAGAGCATCATTACTCAGCAGACATCTGTAGAAACAAGATTGTACTTATGAGTTTTGTAAGGGAATTAAAGAGGTCTCAGAAGAATTTGGGAGTACTAGAGAGTGCTTCAGGAAATTTTAAATTCAACTGAACACTGAAACATTGCAAGCTAATGTTTTGCATTACTAGTAAACATTTACTAGTAAATCTACCAAGGCTCAAAACTGAGAAATAGACGGTCATGGAAACCACCAATGAATTGCCATAGGTTGACTTCAAACAAGCTCCACGTGAAACAAACAACAGAGAGGAAAACATAAAAAGAAATCAGCACTGAAGACTGGGAAAAACTTTCCTTAGACCGATAAAAGAGACAAAATGCGTACATGAAACAGCTAGCTGAAGATTTCAGCCAAACATTTTCCTCACAATATGCATATTTATTTAAAACCATCATTCAATGGGTAATACAAAGTTTATTTTTCTGTTTTACCTGCAACTACAGCAGCTTGTGCAGAAATAAACAAAATGTGTAGACGTCAATATGTTTCTGTTTATTAATAAAGAATTCAATACTGAGTGGGGTGTCCTAAGTTTTTCACATGACTGAACCCTCGAACGAAAACTTCTATCCAGACTAAAGCTTCTTCAGCTCATCTCTTATTTATAGCTACAGAAAAAAAATGGAGCTGACTCATAATACAGTTCTAAGTGTAAGCAAACTATATGCCGCCTACGATGTGTTGTCAAATTTCCAGATTTTCCACATGTATCTGCTGTTTGACTCTGATAAATGTTACAGGAGGCTGCAAGAAGGATCTGCTGTTAAACATATGCATGGCATGCAAAATAAGTAATATGATCTAATAACTAAAACAGTACTTGCTTATCTGTGCAGGTCTAATAGGCAGTGCTTTTGACAACCACAAACTAATTTAACCAAATTAAAGATGCTTAATAAGTCATTCTGAAGTCTTTCCACTCTGTTCAGTTTTTACACTTGGGACTTGGTCAGAAATTTTCACACGTATGAATTTGTTTCTATCAGCTTCACTCAATAGAGAGAAAAAAAGAATTACATTTATTGAGATAAAGATATGTGTCCTCTGGTTTCATTGCATCAAAAATGATCCAACTTTTGACTAGATAACTGTGATAGAAACTGCAGAGACCCACCAGACATCTCTCAACACAATAACTAGTCAATTTAAGAAATAAACTGTTGTTCCCAGGGAGTCACAATATTAGAAAATAGTAACATTTTTGTTCTCTTTACCAAATAATGTTTTCTTTTATAATATTATAAATATAATAGGAATATCATGCCAAGGTTTTTGACCACAGTCGTTGCCCATGTTTTAGAATATGTTGGATTTCAAACTAAGTCTAATGTTGTTGTTGTTGTGTTTTTAATTACTTGTTTCTGGCGAGAAAATTTAATTAGCGAAACACGTTTCAACTCACGTCGACATAAAAAAAAAGTATGCACAGGTTTGCTGTTTGCATTTCAGGCGCACACGGGGCCAAACTTTCTCTTCGCCGGGTCCCTGAACCGTAACTCGCTCCGTGCTGCCTCACCGCGGCCGCTCTCGGACGCTACGTGACGTCGTTTCCTCTCTCCAACATGGCGCAGGAGGCAGGTCTTTAACGGCAATCTGAGGGATTTACCCCCCAACCTTCCGTATTTATTCATGTGTGTCTGTTAAGGGGCTCCCGTGGCTGACATTTGCGACGGAATACATCTCCTGTCGAGGCGGCTGCAGGCCTCCTCCGTCTCCCTCTCTCCCTCCCTCGTCTCCTTGGGACCAGGCACACCTCGCTCCAGATTCCGGTGCGACATGTATGAGGGCAAAAAGACGAAAAACATGTTCCTCACGCGAGCTCTGGAAAAGATCCTGGCCGACAAGGAGGTGAAGAAGGCTCACCACTCACAGCTGCGTAAAGCCTGCGAGGTGGCACTGGGTAAGTTCTGCTGCCGTAGCATCTCTGTGATCCCGACTTGGACCCCATTGATTTAGACACGTCATGCAGCCTTTCACTTATTATTTATCCTGGAACAATGTCGCAGTGTTTCCCCCCTCAGCGTCGCAGCGGCGTGTTTTTTTCCCCCCCTCCACCTTAATAGCCCCGCTGCCCCCCCAGAGAGGCGTTGTGATGTTGAATCGTTTGGGGGAGAAAATGAGGGTTATTTTCTGACGTGGCGTGGACTCCGTGAAAACGATTCCGTACGAAACACGGAAATGCTGCAGCAGGACGGGTGGGTGTTTGCAACGCTGGTCGAGGCGAGAGCAGGCCAGACATCGCGTTGAAACAAAAGTTGATACAAACTGTAACCCCTCTAAACGCTGGCGTGGTTTACGCAGACAAATGGCAATTAAAACGACGCCAATTAATTGTATTTAGGTCCCTGAAGGTGAGCCATCCCCATCTCTTCCTGGAACCCAGCGAGCAGGTGTCTTTGTCCTTCACTACACCTATTATTCATTTACCAGTTCCACCACTGATTACCCAGGGCTCTCCCCGGTCTCTGATGTGTTGCTACGTGATGTGCAATAAGCTGGAAGCGTGAAGGAATATTCAGTTGACAGCAGCACCATTTTTATGTCGGCACCCTGTCAAGTCTGTGAAATCGTAATTGGATTTCCGGTGTCATCAACAATAGCAAATTGAATCAAAAACAAGTGATAGGACAAACTAGCTCGTTGTGTGTACAGTGTTTGACACACGTGAGGTATATGTTCACAAAGTATATATAGTGTATGTGTTTTTGAAAATACCAAAAAATGGTATGTTTATTTAGAAGTCCCGCTTTTATTTTGAAGTGATTTCCGTGTACTTCCGTTTTGATAGTAACTGCATTTTCTGGTTTCATTTGTTAGCTTGTGTATTTAACAGATTATTTGCAGAGTATCAAAGGCGGATTTTGTGCGATCAATAGATTTGTTTAAAAAAAAAAAACAATTTGCACAAGTAAAATCTAAATATCAGTTTAAGATCAGTCCGAGCAATATGGATTATAACTGGTGTGCAGTGTCTAGAAAAACAGACTTGTATTTGATTGAAATGTTGTGATGGATCAAAACAGAGGGAAAATACTGATTAGTTTTAAAAACTGAGAAATAACAATAGCCAGAATAATGCTATGTCGGGTGTTTTTTATTATTATTATTATTATTAGGGATTGGGAAACATGCTGAAAAGTTTAACAGGAAACTGGATGGAGCTAAATCCATAGTGAAATCAGAAGAAAATTTGTTTGAATGAAGGCTCTTCTTCTAGCAAGATGATGACTACCACGGCAAGTTCAACAATGAAATTCACTACATCAAACAATAAGCATTATCTTATGTCATCATACGGGTTAAGTACAAAAGCTCTCTTTGCTTTGTTTTTCTTCCACTTAATAGTTATCAACTTCTTTAAAATGCCTTTCTGCATGACAAAATGTAGGCAGGTTTCAAACTGTGTGACGACTATTTCGAGTTGTTTGTTTCTACATTTGGACTTGACCAAATACAAAGTGCATATCCTCATATTTTAACATCTCTGTTCAAGCTGCAAATGACGTAAACAATGTAAACCAGACACTTCCTTTTGCCTCCAAATTCTTTAAAGACCTTTGAGGAAAAATATGCAATTGGTGTGAAAGTTACTTCGATACGATACGAAACTTCCCTTTTCACTTTACGTGGAATAACATATATTCTAGACTTTGCCCAACACCTAAATCTCAGAGTCTTTGTATCTGCTCTGCTGTGCAGAAGCAGCCTGTGCTTCCCTTTTTTTTTTGGCTTCTGCCTTGGTAGTAACATGACACTGTCAGAGAAACAAAGCACCCATGTTATGGAGCAACCAAACATCCTACCTGTCCTGACAGTGCTGCCATTATTCTCATGCTCAGCAGCGCAAAGATTTGTAATGGCCTGGAAGGTTAAATGATCCATTTATGTTAGCTAAGACTTGCTCTGTTTTGCTGCGCCGACCCACCCACACAAACATACATTCATCACAATTCCTCACTGTCCATGCAGCTACAGGCAGAAAGGCAGAGTCCACCAGAGTTGTTTGTGTTGAACTTGTGCTTAAAGTATAGGAATGGCATAGTGCTGCACGTCTGATTTGTGACCTGCCAGTCGTTTTCTGAGAATAAACATCACAATTGACATCACTATGCAATGTTTCTTTGCGTGCTGCTTGAAGAAATCATTTATTGCATCTATTTTTCCCAAAATATGCACATTTGTTGCAGCAAACTTCTATTAAAACCTTAGCCAACAATTGGAAGAAAGAGAAAACATTTTAGATGCACTCAGATTGTGCAAAATGAGAAGCTCTGCATCGAGTGTAGCAGCGACATAGTCATAGTGCACATCAAAAACAACTGGGTGACCCAGTATGCTGAGTGACTTACATAATCCGCTCCTGTTCCCTGAGACATTTCAAAGAGAGTGTCTTTGTCAGTCTCATCTTTGCTGTATAAAAATCTTCCAGTTGGAGATTGCCTCAGTGCGAAAACTTGAGTTTTGTGTGATAGTTCTTACTCCTAAAACAAGGGGATTGATCTGAGAAGTTTTACCTTTGCTCGGGAGTCAGGCACCCAGACTGACCTTTCGGCTTGATTATCAAAATGTCACTCCGCCGTTTCACAAGGAGTATATCATCTTTGTTTCTCACACTCTCCGAGCTGCAACAGTAACGGGAGGTCCTTTTATCTTCGGATCAGTCAGCCGGCTCCTCAGCACGGAACGGTCTGATAGGAGAGAACAGAAATGGAGTAAGACTGACAGTTAACTCAAAATATCAAAGGCCCCCTGGATGTATTTGCTCACTTCTTTTTTTATTTTCTTTTTAAAAAAGCAGATTCTAAGGGTTTCATTCATTTGACACATTTGTAACAAATTGTACGAATTGTTACAAATTGTAACAAATGTTGCTGTTTTGGACTCCAATTGAATTTACTTGGCTATCAAGAGTGAAAACACCCTAGAAATCGACCACCACTCAATGACATAAAACGCCCTATTTGACATGTGAAATCATATATTGTTATAAAGGACTGAATTTTCTACTTATTACTTTTGCTCTTACCAAAGGAGAAAAAAAAAGTGGCAATATTAATCATATTTTTTGTTCTTTACTAGAAAGAACCCTCTTGAAAAACGGGATCAAGTTTGTTTCTCATTGAAATAAAAATGGACATTTTAATATTGTTGCAATCCTAAAAGCTTACGGTTGAGTTTAGAGATTTAAGCTGGGATACGGAGCCAAATCACATCACTTGTCAACTCCACCCTATGACGTACCAGACTGTCCTATTTTGCTTTCCAAGCTGATCAGAGTGGGAACTTTCAATTAGAAATATATAAGTTTCTGGGTTCCTATAAATTGGAAAATTGTGTATAAACATGGCAAAATTCGGGCACTCATTTCTCTTATATTAATGCATTTTCACAAGAATGCTAATAATTTGGAGGGAACTAAATATTTCCATAAATGACCATACATATTTCGCAAAGCCTAAGGTTTTGTTGACACTTTAGATTGAAGTTGCTCTTACCATCAGACTTAAAAATTGGAATATCATAGCAGCATACTTCCCTGTCTAATGGGCTGCTCAGTCACATTTTTATGTTATCTTGTTAATCCCTTTTATCCCCTTCCTAGATTATTTCCTCCAGTAAGTTTTTCATTTTCACTTTTATTTGCGAAGTCAATAAAAACATGTTTTTGGGAGAGGTCAGGAGATCTACTCCAGAACTCCATTTCTTACTTCTGCTTCAGTTTCAGAGTCCCAGTGCTCTAGTTTAAGTGCTTACCTGCTTCAACAAACCTGATTTAAACTGAAGGGTCATTACCAGGTGCCTGGTGGACTTGATGGCCTGCTTAGCAGGTAATTAACGCTGATGTGTTGGAGCAGGAAGACATCAAAATAATACAGAGCAGTGAGACTTGAGAACCAAGATTGACACACAGTCTTTGAATAAAGTAGTGGAAACAAGAATTGCATTGCTGCTGGCCTTTTAAGAAACATATAGAAACATGTTTCCCTGTTAGTTTCTGTTTAACCCATCTTCTTTGTTTTACCTTTTTATTTTATACAAATGATCATGATGCATTTTTTTATTTGTATTTAGTAACTGGTCAGTGTTTTTGACATTTTAATAATTAAATATCTGGTGTGTTTGTAGAGAAGTTTTCTGTGTACCATATAGTTTCAATTTTACTTGAATCCTAATTGTAAAAGTAACGATCAAACATGTTTAAAAATGAACTTTAAACTTCTCGTGTACTGTATTATATTTAGGTGGAGCAGATGAGGGTGCAACGCTGTTTGTGGTAGTTTTGCTTGTTACATATGCTGTTTTTGTTGGTCAATTGTGAGTTTGTAACTCAATGATGATGTATTTTTGGCCAGTTTTGATTTCCTTTTTTATATAATAAGTCTTAAATAGCTGCATGTTGTTTAAAAAAAAATTTAACATTAGTAAATGACTTGGTAAAACATTTTGTCTTTGATAAACATTTTTTCTCAAAACCTCACCCCTTGCTTTTCTGGTGGTTGTAAAATTTTACCAATTATCTCAGCTCCTCTCACTATCTTCTGTAAGATCCCTCTTGTCTTAAATATCTCAGATAAACAGTGGGAAACCAAAACATTTTTGATATGATTGAAAACCTGCTGATAGGATTTAAAAAACAAAACCAAAAAAATCTAATCTAGGTTTCAAAAATTTGCAAAACCAAACATCAGATGTTTTCAGCCATAACTTTAGAAAAAGACAAAAGATGATGACAAAAAGTGTGATTTATAGTGTAGTGAATAAATAATTTAAACAGTCTTTGCTATGGTGGATTCACTGATGGAAAATAAAGATGAGCTACTTGAAAACGATAAAGCTATTTCCTTTTTATTTGGTACATTTCTCACTCATCTGTATCATTTGTATAAAATTCTAAATAAAGTAGAATTCTTTACACATTTTTGATGAACAATAAGTTGCTGTTTTGTGCTATGCTATAAGATCTCTGTTAGGAAAAATAAGCCCTCTTCACATTTCTGCAAAGGTTTTCATTCCACTAGTGCATTTCTGTTCTGTTGGGAAATATATCCCTGTCCACGGTCAAAAGAACTTTGAATTAAAGCTGTGAACAAATACAAAATCAGCAAGAGCTTGCAAGCTGTGGTTTTGCACTAAACACAAGGCCACTGTCTGCATCCTCATCCTTGTAGTTGGCAGGGAGGCCAGTACAACAAATGCACCTCTGATCGTTAAGAATGGTGATAGCAAGCTCCTCGCCTCCCTATGGCCGACGTCTGCTCAACCACGATAAGCACCGGGTAATAAATGATCCCGTCGTTAATTGAGCTTTTGACCATGACTTTCCAAAGACCAAACATAACCCTTCTAAAAGGGGAAACGCAGGAATTAAAGGATGCTGTCTGGAACAAGCCTTGGACGTTTGAGCATAAACAGAATCAAATTGTTCACCGACTTATGCAAGCAACAACCTCACTGAAATCTGCATCTTATTCCCGACAGGATAGGAGGTTTGCAAGAAGCTGGTAGGAATTGTTAAAAGGAGAAAAATGTCATCTTTAACGTTTTTATGTTCCTTCATATTGCTAGACTGCTGTGAGATTCAAGTAATTAAGGGAGCTGTTTCATAGCTTAATTAAGCTATGTGCAATTCACATCACTTAATGAACATACGCAATTAATATTGGCGAGATCTCACTCTAAACAGTTTATTAGAGATGTACTGATGAAACCTTTCCTGGTCAATATTTATTTTTTATTTTACTTATTTTTTTCCCTAATGACACTGTATATGGATTTTTTTTTTAAGAGTTGGAATAAATTTTTGATGTATTTAATAAAAATAGGAAAATATAATTTTTTTAGGACATTTCAGTATAAATCTGAGCAGTTCAAGGGAAAATTTTCACATTTCAGTCTCTGGCCAGTGGATTCATACAGTGGTGAAAATATTGATAGAGATTACAATGTCAGTACCACTTTTGATAAATACTTGGAAACAATTATTGCATTCCCGGCATTTTTCTTTGTGATATGAATACAATGGATTCCTAGTCACAGTTCAGTATTTGCTCCTTTTACAGATTTTTCTGTGGTACATGACCACAAATTATTCTGGTAAATCCCACCTATTCACAGATTAAAAAAAAAAAAAAAATTGTAATATATTTTAAAGAAAATGCTGAAATACAGTGATGCAGCATTACTTGAGATGCTGACATCATGTGCAAAGCAACAAATCTAGGAGCGCCTGTGATTTTCTTCCCTCTGATTGGCTGTACACCCAAGAGCAGAAATGAGGAAGATGTAGAGTTTAGCTTCTGAAGTAGTTTTCATTGGCTCTTTATAAAGCGTGACCTGCAGGTTCTGATTTCGGGAGATACCGATTATTTTTCTTTTTAGCAGCTAAGCTAACTAACCAAGCTTGCAACAGTGTGGACAGGCTTGGTGGACAGGTCAGGCACTCGGCTCTCATGGCAGAGCAAAAGGGAACAGTGCCTCAGATTGGAAGGAGATAAAATCAGTAGAAAAGATAAGCTTCATATGTATCGGCGGATCACGATTAGTCAAAATTAAGAAAATCTGAACCATATATCTGGTGCTTGAACTATTAAAGGGGTCTCAAGTATTTGTGGATTTTATTGATGATACATTATGCGATACATTAGTCTAGCATAATGTATCGCATAATGTACGACACTTCTGTACATATTGTATTATTTCTCTGCATTGATGCGGATTTCCATCCGACGGTGATGAATTAAATATGCTGCACATCAGAAGAAAAATCCCTTTCTCTGGCTTGTTTTGCCTTTCTGTGCCAGTTCACTGTTTCTACATTATCTAATTGTTATTTAGATTTAAAAAAAAATATTTGTGTTCATAACTTGTACTCATCTCAGAATATTTGTTTTGAAACAAACTTGTAATGCCGCATTGAGTTGTGGAAGGAAGGCCTGCTAGAAAGCAGACGGTGTAACTTGAGTGTTAAAAACTGAAATTGTAGATTGAGGTGTTTGGCCAGTGGTGGCTGCTTATTTCAACTAATTTATTGTAATTGGGATAAAAAAAAAAAAACATTATTCATTGTTGGACAAGAGGAAATAGATTTGCATCTTTCTTTATAGTTTTGTGTATGTAAATATTTGTCTTACCAGAGATAATCCAAATGATGGGAGTTCGGGAGCTGTTAGATTGAACAAGGTTATTTTGGCTGGAGTCGAGGAGGGTGTATTTAACAACAAACACTGTTTTTATTTTCATTTCATTGGCTATTTGCCTCCAGCTGGTGCATCAAGTGTAATAGCTCCCTTTCACAGGCTTGAAAGGGTAGGTCGTAACATTTGAGCAGAAAGTGCTAAATTATTTGACCAGAATGGAATCATTAAACTGAATTGATTTCAGTAACAAAATCAACAGCTGAGTAATCAAGGCCATGTGGAGGCGAAGTGCTTTGGGACTTTTTGGCTTCAAAATGAAAGCCTTGATACAGGCACAGGAGTGAGACTAGTGATTAGACGGAGGCTTATACAAGCGTGAGTGAGGGTGGTGGATTGGTGGGACACACACACACACACCCAGAGATTCAGATACACACACATACACTAGTGCACAAGCGATTAGTCAGCCCGGACAACCTTTTGACACCACTTCCTTCTTCCACACCAAATTTAATTAGAGTTGTGCAACCTTTCCTTTCATCCCGGACAATGGAAAAATCTCGGGTCGGATTTTAATTAAGGTCTCTGTAATTGCAGCTGATGTATATTTATGTGTTAGAGCGTGGAGGTGGATACACCCTGCAGCGCTTCTTCAGAAAAGCTAAATGAAGAGGCTCGCTGTGGTCTTTATTAGAGTATCTATGTACATCGTGGTTAAATGTTTTCAAAAGCGCTTGGCTGATGAAAACACTTTTACAGTTCATGTAAATGAAATATAGCAGGACATACATCTTTTCTTTTGACTCTTAAGAATATAATTTTGCTAGGCATTCATGTCACATCATCAGCTTGTAAAATAAGTATTGAACATGCCAATGCGCAACCAGATGAAAATAAATATAATTTTTTATCAGCCCAGATTTAATTTTTGAATTGCGACCCATACATCAAAAAATTACTAATATCAACCGATGGTAATTTTGGTGGCGATGTATCTTGCATTCTTAACTGTTGTGCTAGTGTTGGCATGTTTTCAGCAGTAAGGCTTCTTACATGCTATAAACTTAATTTGCACACAGCAGCAGGAAAACTTTAACACTGACAGATTTCAACTTGTTTCTTGACTTTCTACAACTTTTAACATCCATGTCTTCAACTGTTCAATAGTAACATTTGATTAATTTTACCCATGTCTTGATTTCTTAAATAGTTTGATTGCTCTCTATTTGTGAATTACTTTGGTTGATGCTGATGTCTAGTAGAAATTGTATATTCAGAATATAATTGAGAAAAAACCTGGTCCTTATTACTTACTTATTTTGCCCCTTTACAATTGTTGTCTTCTGCTTGACTATCTTTCTGACGTAAGGAAGATGCACAAACGTCAGGGATACCTGCAGCTTTGAGAGGATTGTAAATCCAAGTTTCTTCTGGAGGTCCAGTGTGAAGTTTGAGTTTTATTAAGTCCAAAGTTGGCACAACTATCCACCATCTACTGACAAGTGTAGTGGAGATATTAAACTAATTTTCCAGCAGGACTTTGGCATCTCTCTGCACTCCTATAAGATGCTATGTTGATCCATTACTTCATGCAAGTAGCCTCAACAAAGTATTGACTACATTATGCATCAGAAATGCACTTTTTTTTTCTTTTGTAGCATTTCTGTTTGAAACAATAAACAGTATTGTATACTAAACTTCCCAGGGTTAGAAAAATGCAACATGAAGCACTATACGTTGACCAAGCAATACATTCAGCTGCATGTTTTGAAATATGGGAAGACGGGCTTGTTTTTCTCATGAGCAAAGATCAGAGTAATGGGACAGGTACGTAAGCAAATTTTTAATTTTTTTTGTGTGTGTGTGTTTTTTGGAGGGCAGCCTGCGGCTTGTCTCCATCTCCCTTTTACTGTCCTCACTCTGTCTGAACTCGTCGTCCTCTTTCTGCGAGCTGTTATGTGTTGGAGAGCTTCTCCAGGGAGGAGTCTGTTTATCTGGCTGCCTCCTGCCAGCTAAACAGCCCCATGCTTCCTCAGTTGTATCGTAAGTGATGAAATGGTAAAGCTCTCAAGAGAGCTTCTTGTATTTGTGCTCTTGCAGTATGTGCATCGTGGCAGTGATGCAGTGTGACGGATATGTTGTTATCACAACATCTGGTTACTGAGTTGATGTTCATCCAACAGCTAAAGGCAGCAAAGCTCTATGTGCTGGTGAGTGTGGCTTGTCATTTCATGGCTGTACATGCTGTACACACAGTTAGCTCCCTTACTGTCTTAGTTTTCCAACCATAAAGCAGACTAAAAGTGTTCCACTTACATTCTCAATGTCAAATCTGGGACTTCTGGAATTTCATGATTTAGTAGTGAAATTGATTTATTCTAAAGTCTCTTCATTAAACAACTAATTAGAATAGATGAGCTAACCCAGGTGTACCTAACCTTGTTTTCTTGAGTCCTTTTAATGAATGTCTTGTAATCTCCGCTAACAACCTTCGGTGAGTTTTATAAATTGTGGATCAAAAAAAAAATCTCATTCGTCTTGAGTTGACAGCAGTTTTGTGGAAGGAGGATAACCTTGAACTGTGACTTGAATGCCCACCATTGATACAGAACGTATTGCCTGTGTTCTTGATAAAAAATAAATTACTGACAGGCAGGAGAGCTTTTGACATTTGTTCCAGGATGAAAAGGTAGAAATTTGTCAACTCATCATTGCTTTATAGGAAGGTGTCAACATTGTTAAGAAGGACTTAATTTCCTGTTTGAAATGGTTGAAAATTTGTACAAGTACATGCTAAGAGCCACAAACTACTCCTATGAGAAACATTTATTTAGCTCTACTCTGGATTTAGCAACTGCTTCTTGATCGAATCGAATCTCCCATCTAAATTCAGGTTTTTGCTAATAACTGGGTCCATGATGTATCAGTCTTGTTTGTTTTTACATAAAAATATCAACTGACCATCAGGGGAATATGTTTTAATGTTCTATGCCAGGATAGCCAGACAATTAATCATCTGGTTATACGTGATGATTACACGCTGTTATTCAGTTTCAAGCATTCAGCATATTGTGGTGAGAGAAGCAAATTCATTGTGTGCTGTGAGATTATATACTAGTAAATACTGCAATATATTAGTCAAGTTACTTTTATTTCAGTAGCAATAATGTGCGAATGTGGTATGTGAGAGCAGTGGTGATCATTACTTTTCATCAAATCCCAAAAAATCTGTAGCTACCTGCTTAGTTGGTGATCATACTCCACCTCCTCTTCCAATCTAAATAATTATAGATCAGTCACAACTGAAAAACTGTTCCAGAATTGTTGAATTGATAATCAATCAAGTTATTTTTGATATTATAAATGTTTATAAATATTATTTATTGTCTTCAACATCTGGAGGCTTACCTCAAGGGTTTAGAAGATAAGTCGGTGAGCTATAATTGGCTTTATAAAGGAATAAGTGAGAGATGATGCTATTCTTTGCAGTCAGTTTTTATTAATAGACCTCTGTCTCTGAACCTAGATCATCTTGCTGAATTTGCAGATTTTCAGGCAATGAAAATTTTTAGATGGATTTCATAAATATATATATATATATATATATATATATATATTCAATAAATCTGTTATCAATTAAAGCAAACAAAGTTTTTTAAAAAGTGTATCTTTAAAGGTATTCTAACATTTTAGAATAATCTATGTAATTGGTGCAGACAAGCGGAGCTTCACAAAATCTGTGATCGGTGAGTCTCTAATTTTTATCCAATACTTTCATGTTTCTGCAGCTTCCTCTCCCAAACCACACACAAGGAACATTAAAGCTCGTGAAGTAAATGGCTTTGCGTTATCCACAGAAAGCCATTGTTTGTATGTTGTGGGATTGAGCGTTTTCTGCACAACCAGATAAAGGGTGAGCAATGGAGCCCATGCTTCAGAACCTCAAATCACCCCATGCATATTTCATTTTTCTTGCATTATGACGCAGCAGCAAATGGACACACAGCTTCTGTGTTTTGACAAACGTCCTCTTCTAATGTCCCGCAGCCTTAACATGTACTACACCCCGCATTTAAACTGCTTTGCTTTTAGGGCCATAGTGAGGAAATCCAAAGCATATCATGTTTTCTTTAAGACTTTTATTTTTAAGACTGAGATTTTTTTTTCTCAGTTCAGCTACTTGTATTGTTATTCTGGCTGACCTGTCGTATGAACAGACCCTAAGCTACAAAATATCTGATAAGATAGTAACAAGTAAAGACAAACCAGACCAGTCTGAGAACCCCAAATGTCCAGTTAAATGTTAACTTACTCTGTGTTCGCCACAGGGAGCTCTTCTTGTTTTATTTTGCAAGTAAAGCTAATAACCTCCTTGAAAATTCTTTACTGTGTCGTTGTAAAGTATTAGTACAGGCACATCACATGTGGTGCTGTTTGTTGGCTGAAGTATTCACAGCCTTATGCTTGTGTCTGCAGTAAAATGTGTAGCTTTAAAATATAATTATTAGCATCTTCAAAAGTGAAACCATCAGGAACGTCTACGGTCTTTTAGATTTGTTAACAGAAGGTTAGGGTCATGGCTATAGATTTGTTTACAGGAGAAAAGATGGCGACCTTTAAATTTGCATGACATCAAGCTGAGCCAGCTCCTCGTTCAGTTCTTTATTTTAAACTGGATATTTTATGTAACTTTGTGTTTCTTCACTTTTTCATTTTTCACCACCTGCTGAAATCTCCTTTCACCAGCAATTGATTACTATTATTCTCAGAACACTTTTTAAAACCTCACATCTTGGCTCCAAACTTCACAAACCAATTTAAGTTTAAACTCCCATTTCCATCGGTTTTATACAGACAGAACCGGGATGCTGCATGCAGTCATCTGAAATGACATATGGGATTACATTTGAATAATCTGATGTTACACAACACATTCCATGAACCCAAGCACGCCTGAGGAGTGTGTAGGACCAGTAAGTCAAGCGTCAGTGATTGTGTGGAGTTGTAGCCATGGCAGACACTCCCTGCAGGTTTCTTTGCTGCTGCCTCTGAGGGCTGAAGAATGCTTTGTCACAGCTCTCCGGCAGGGTGGGGCTTAGGAGCAGGGAGACCAGAGTAAGTCTTTAAACTCCTGATGGCTGCAGCAGGACACTCTGAGCACTTTGATGTGATACATGATGAAAGCCGTCTGCCTTTCTTCTTGTATTGGAAGTGGTGTTGCTTAACAAAAGGTGTAACTGAAACCATTTGGACAAATGATTTACTCTTACAATTCTTTGCAAAAGGATAATAACTGTGGAACGTTTTCACATTGTCATATTTGCAACTAGAAACTTTTGTAACTTAAGTTTTATTGAGATTTTATGTAAAAGATCAAAAGAAAATACATGAAGATGATGCTTTCTTATATGAAGGCATAATCTTTATATAGTTGCATTAGACTTTATTTAGGGGTAACGTGGTTGAATATAAATGCATGCCACACGTATCAGGGTTTTAGAAGAACATATTATTTAGCTTCCAATCCACAATTTAAAACTGCAGTTTTGGGCTATTCTAGAGCCATATAACATTATAAATCATAATTTCTGTTTTTAATATCAATGCACGCAAAGAAATATTAGGATGCAATATTTGGGTGTTTACAATATTCCAAGTTTTATGCATTCTCGCTCTGCATATCAGTGCCATATTTGCCCATAACTGATGTAGATCTCCAGTGATTTAGATGCTAAAGCTAACAACGAGAGGCTTTTTTTTTTTCTTTTACCACTGTTTTAAGAGTCTAAAAAATGTGAACTGATCAGAATCGACGGAACAATTTTCAACAACGGTACGAGAATTGCATATTTCCTGAAGTCGTTCAGCCCGTATCTGTTGCTCTGTGTATTAGCCTTTAGCTTGAGTCAGACCGGATGACTGTTTCTTTTAAATGTGACATCGTTTTGCCCTTTCTTCAAAAAATTTGAAATGGATGGAAATTTATGGTTGTAAATTACGTGCCTTGCACCGAGTGTTTACTTGTTTGACGAAGACTCCATGAATATTAATGCCCACCATTTCTTCAGATCTTGTTTGCATTCACTCACTGGCACAAACAAGCAAGTATAAATGGTTTTAAATGTGAATCCAGGAGCAGAAGTTCATACACTAGTCTTAACCAATGTTTGCCTTTGGAGTTTAACCACTGATTCTCCTTGAATCCAGCTTCTAACCTTTGGCTCAGTTTTACTGCTAATTCGCCACCTTTATCTATTACAGGTGTGTATTTGCATGCCAAGAGGCTGACTGTGCGTTTGTGCTGCTGATATCTAAGACTCTGATCAGCTTTTGTTTGTAGCTCACAGTAAGCTTGGTTAAGGGGGATCATTCATAAGTCCCTATTGAAACACATATTTCAGACAGGGCAGGGTAGAAACCCATCAGGTTGGGAGGAAAGAGTGTGATGTTGCTGTGTGTTTTCTCTCTCTGTATGAGATGTTGAGGCGCTATACTCGCAATCCACTTGTCTGTTAAGCTTGGAGGTTGTCATGCTTTTATTACTCAGTATTGTTAGCCGTCTAAAAGGGTTTCATTCATCTTAACAAAGGCATGCAACTGATAATCTTCTTATCTTGCGTTTTTCATTCCTCTTTTTCCAGTTAAACGCTATATTACAGCTGTCCTCTGTAATCCTGGCAATTGGATATTTTGTCCAGGCTGAGGTGCAGATCATCTCATGTATTTTTCACAGACCCTCCTGAAGTCTCAGGCTCGTATATCAGACTTTGTTTAGTTTCTGTGGGAAGTTTGCTGGTATGTTGGCTTTAATACATCTGCCACTGAGGTTATAATATAATAAACAGATTTAGTTATATATGTGGCTAGAAGTGAAAAAGGTTTCCATGCCAGTCTTGCTGATTGAAATGACTCATTTCTGAAATTCAGGAAATGTTTTCTTTCCCCGTCGGGGGGCTGTTAATACTCTAGGCTGGACTGAAATATGTGATCATTTTCAAGTTTTCCCAGCAATTACCATCTCTTCTTTTCTCCTTCTTCACTACCCTTCCCTTGCCTGGAAATTGCATTCGCTGAACAACACAGCAGAGACAGCATGAGGCAGCTTTAGTGCTGTATTTAGATGACAACCTAAAGGCATATGGGCTCACGCTGAAGTGTCCGGATTAACTGTGGTCAGTGAGGATTGCGTGGATACTGCTGCTTAATACAAGCCCTGTCTTTCGAAGTTGCAGTGCAGCTCAGGAAAAGGAGCTCCACATGTAATCGCCCCCCATGATTGAGGGAAAGCCTAAAATTGCTCCCGAGTAAAAGGGCATTTGCCCTATTGACTTTTGCACTCATTTAATGTATCACCATCATCTAATGTTGGAATCTGGGTCAAAGTCAGGGTAAAATGGAAAAGCAACATACTAATGAGAAGATTCAAGGTTTAACGGCTTTACTCGTTCCTCATGGAGCTCTAAAATGTTTTCTGTTGAAGTGGCACTCGAGCTGAAGTAGGAAAGATGGCATAAGGCATCAGGTAGCTGTCGGATACCGTGTGTGCACTTGTACCTGTGTCCATAAAAGTGCATCGATACAACATCATAGGAAGCTGGTTTCCTTCAAAATGCTGTTAGAAACTGAGAACTTCCAACTTCCCACTTTTCAATATCGCCACTTGTTGCATCAACATTGGTAAGATGTGATGGAAACATGTTTATTTTTTTTCACTCTACTCATAATTGTAACTTGCCAGGCATTTTAGTTTCACTCCATGCTTCATCACCTTTTTTAGACTACTGGGCAATCATATGCTGTGGATACCTTGAGCCTTTTACATGACACTTCTGGCTTCATCTGATATTCAGCCTGAGCAAATGTTCAACAGGAAAGAACATTATGAAGTCCAAAAAACAGTTATTTTGTTGTTGCTATTAGGATTTAGCACATCCGCTTTTAAATCTCTTCATCTGCACATTTTGTGTCTCTCATCTCACTGTTCTTGTTTGTCTCCATTAAGCCTCGTAAACACTGACTTGCTAGTCTGACAGCTGTAGAGGAAGTCATTCGTTTTGGTTCCAATGCTTCCTTTTACTTCAGCAGCAGTAAATGTTCAGGGTAAAATATTCTCAGATTGATCAGTCAAACGTTTTGAATCCCAGGAATATACGTTTATCAGTTTCATTATTTATCGCCTCCATAAGAGAGTGACTCGCATAAAAGGATTTAGACAGATTTTCTTCAAGGTGAAGGACTCCTTTAAGAACTTTATATGCACAAACACTCTGACTTTTTGAATCGCTTCTTACCTATAAATATTTAATTTCTTATGAAATTTCATCCCGAAATCACAATCTGAGATTCAGATGGATTATTTAGTAACTATACTGATTTAAATTATATTGGATATTGTAGGGAACATACTTAATGCAAAACAAAAAATGGAGAAATCAGACCCAGGAGTCTGTCCAATTCAGTCCAGTTTTTGGTCCATGTTATGACTGTATGTAATGAATTTGGTACAGCTCCAGATCCCAACCTCTTCTATTCGTGGCTGACCCACAAACACAAAGTTAACTGCTGTAAAAAATGTCTGAAACCAGCTTTAATTTATTTCCACAGGATGTTAAAAGCTAAAATATTGTCTCTAGATGGAGTCCTCTGAAAAGACTGTTAGCCTTGCAGCAGTGAAATAATTGTGACCAAGGTTTTCCCAGCAAACACAGGCAGGTGCAATTCTGTGAGAACGCAGCCAATTGTATCCGTGCTTTTAAACACTCCATAGCTGAAGGCCCCTTTAATGCCTAGTACCAATCAGCTTTCTATTTTTGTCTCTTTCCTTCTCTCTCATCCTTCCCTTTGTGTGGCTTTCTGCTCTTCTATATCTGTTTTCACAGTTTTCAGTGACTTCATTCAATTCCTTTGCTGCCTGAAGATCTGTGAAATAAACACAACGTTGGCCCATCGCTGAGACATGATGCAGAGTGAATAATGATTGTATTTTTGGCACTGTGCAGCTACTGAGGCGATATATTATCAAGGTTCTGGGGGGAGAATGGGTTCTGCCTGTCGTGGTGTTGTAAATGAGACATCTTGACAGCTAAATGGCGTTTACTAACTTTAATGCGTGCATCACAATGTGGTTTTTCTATTGTTTTACCTCCAGAGAAAGATTATGTTTTACAAAAAAAGCTACCTTTCAGTTAAGTGTTGCAATATGATTAAGTTCTACTTTTTCTTTTCTTCTCTTTCAGAGGAAATTAAGGCAGAATCAGAGAAATTAAGGTAAGCCATTGGTCATTTGATGGATTTTCTGTTTATTTGTGCTTGATTAGGTGCTGCATTCATGGCTCATTTGCAAGCCTCTCTGTTGCTGTTCTTCATTGTTCAGGCTTGAAAAGGGGATCATAATGCTCTGTGTGTGTGACCAGGCATTTGTTGCTCTGCCCCCACTGATTTGGTTCTTTTCTCTGGGCTTTTTTCCCAATAACCCCTTTGTTTGGTCATTATTAGTTTCCTTTATGAACCCCTGCCTATTGCTGATGGGTTTTTTGGCCTGTATTTATTTGTGCTTTGCTCCTGAAAGGAATTGCTAAGTAACATCGACCCTGGAATGTAATGCAGCCCCCACATCTTCTGCTCTCCCTGCCAAGGTTTTTTTTTTTCCAACCTTTAATTTTTTTTTTCCCCCTTCTGACACACCATTTCTCCCTTGATTTTGTCCCCAATACGCTCCGTGTCATTCACTAATCCTCCATGTTTCACCAAATTTTCACAGTTGAAGTCGGATGGAATAAACATGTGGAGGGCCTCACCCCGTTTCCAGAAAAGCTGCTGCTTTTGGCCTCAGTCCAGCTGGTTCAAGTGTACTTTTCTTGATGCGTAGAATTGGATCTAAATAAATTAGAATATCAAATTAATTCAATTTAAAAAGGAAAACTCTGGTATATAGTTTCAGTACACACAGGATGATAGAATGTGTGTGTATTTCTATGAATTATTGATTATTTGGGCTAAAAATCAAAATAAAGTTTCTCTTATTGCTTTTGCTTGTGCACTGTTTTTACCACACTTTTTCCTTCCTTTGAATTTTTCATTAAATGGTTCAAAACATCATCATATCTCAGACCTTCAATAAGGAAGTGTTGGGTACAGAATTAAATTTAATTTGTTTAATATCCTCAATCTTCCAATTTCAGTTGATAAGTGTTAATTAATACAAGTTGTTGGTTGCAAATAAAGGTAAAATATCTTGTTTGTCATAACATAACTGTCTTTACACAAAAATGTAACAATTACTTGTATAGTTTAGGACAAAATACAAAATAAGGAGCTACTGAATTTTACGACATTTTTCAAGTGCTTAGTGTAGAATATTATTTTTACTTCGCTCTTCATTGAGGGAAACGAGTACAACAAGCTCATATCAGCTGGTTCATTTGTCGGACTATTTGCTCGTCTCGCCAGCCTGCAGGCCGCCGGTTTCCCAGCATGGCCCTTTTTGCTAATGGCATGCATGTCTGCTCTTGTTTTTGACAGAAAAAAAAAAGAACTCGCCTGGTTTTAAGAAAAATATTTTGCCAATAAGAAAGCACTGAAACTCACCCTTGAGTTTTCAATACATGAGTTATCTTTTTATTAATTTTTTTTTTCCCCCAAATTGAAGTATTTTTTGCCTGTCTATAGTGAAACCATATGATGCAACAGACCAGATTATTTTCAGTCCAAAAAGTAAACACTTCCAGTGTTGGCGCTCTTAAATGGGATTATAGATCGCTGTTACTGGAAAGCCAGAGTAAGGTTGGTCTGGTCTCTTTATAGAAAGCTTCTCAACGTTTAAATATCCTCGCCAAACAGCTGCCCTGGCCTGAATGTGGACAACCTGCAGCCCGCTTTGCAGGAGGCAGACCACTGATCACGGCTGCTTGAATGAAATCACAAAGAAAGCCTGACTATTTTTTTCTTCGATAGGAAATGACATTACTCGCTGTATGTTTATGAAGCAGATTGGTGTTTACTGATACACAGAAGTTTAAAATCTGTTGCTCTTTGCAATGTGGGGGTAAGATTAATATTAGTAAAGTTTATACAGCACTTTTCTCAAAGAATATGACAAAAATAAAACAAAGAATCAGAAACCGCAAAAATATTTATTCAGAAAACAAAAGAAACTTTATTTCTATTGACCTTGCATTGGTATCACAGGAAAACTAATTCTCACTCTATTTTCTATAATGTCCCTCCAGGAGCTAAAATTGATTTACCCTGAACTGTATTTCTTCTCTTGTACAAAATATATTGCTTAACAGCGTATTGTGCTTCTAGATGCTTTCTTATTACCTGCTGTTATACCTCACAATATGTTAAATAATCTGTCTCGTGTCAGATGACATTCTGAAATGTGAAAATAGTCCAGCAAGGAGATTTCCTCTCGGGTCGCTAGAATCACAATTCAAGTTTATTTTACACTTTTCCTCTCCTGACTCTAAAAGTCCCAAACTGAAAGGATTTCTAGCATTTATTCACTTAAAATAAGCTGGGTAAGCAAAGGAAAATGCACAGTCAGCAGCCAGGCATCTCAGGCTGGCACAAAGAATTGAAACTTGAACATCAGCTTCATCTCAAGATGGCAAAATATTCACCAAGCCACAGCGAGAAAAAGTATTAATTAACAGGTTGTATCATCGATGCAGACTGTGAACCTTTTATGGTCTTGATAGCTGCATATACAACAAATAGCCGTTATATGTGTTGGCCAGGTACAGAAACACCCTGACATCTAAGGGGAATGATTGAAAAACATGACATACATTGATTGTTGTACTATTAACTCCAAAGATCCAGAAACGATAAACATCTTTTAGTGCTTAGAAGAGCTGCATTGCACAGAATGTCTCGCAGATTATCTTTTTGCAGCAGCCCATCGACATATCACCCACTTTTTACCTCTAATCAATCCATTCCCCTCTTACTGGTTACTATTAAAACTAACAATATGTATTGATACTTTTAAAATGAAAGAAAGTAAGTGTGTATAAACTCCCTTGTATCCTCCGCCTCCTTGGCTGTTAAAGTGTCCAGCTTCTCCTCTTTCCACAGCTTTCTAATTCATTCTCCACTCTGAATCTTTACTATTGTAATTTCATCCTGCTCTCATGCTCAATTCCTCCTCTCCCCTCGTATTTTCCTGCCCCCCATGATTGTGCCCTGCTGCACTCGGTGAGGTCGTCCCTCTGAATCGGGCTGAAGTCGCCTCTTTTCATTGCCAAGACATAAACAATGTAACCTCCTCCCTTTTTTTTTATCAGTCTGCCTCCATCCCAGCCTCCCTCTGTAGTGATCACCCGTTGTCTGTTTTTCCTCTTTCTCCAGCTTGTGCACTGGGTGTGGCAGCAGTGTTCTGGGAAACCAGCAGCCCTCGCCTTTATCTGTGTTGCTGCTCTTTGAAATTTCAGAAGCAAAATATTTAGCATCATAAACACATAGTGTCAATCTAAATCCAAATTACCAAAAGGCCATGCTAAGCATCCTGCTACTGCTTTGAAACAGGAAGCAGTGCTTCTGTACGGTGAAACATAACATCCCTGGCACTTAATTTTTCATGCTCTGTTAGCCATGCGTGGATGTCAAGAGAAGTGCGAGTGTGTCAGACTGATTTTGAACCCTTCTTCTTGTCTCAAGTTGACAGATTGAACCGAGTGATCTATGTCCCCCCTGCTCCCCCCCTTGTATTTACTCTTTTCTTTCCTCTCCTAGTCCACCAAGTGAAGACAGCAAATCTGGCTCCAGCACGTTACCGCCCATCAAATCCAAGACAAACTTCATCGAGGCCGACAAATACTTCTTGCCGTTCGAGCTAGCATGTCAATCAAAATGTCCTCGCATCGTCATCACCTCACTCGACTGTTTACAGGTCAGTGCTAGGAGGTCCTCTAAACCATGATAGTTATCTAGGATTTCACTTGGAAAAAGATAAAAATCCCCCATTTGGGTGTTTGTCTTTTGTGTTTGCTTGCAAAATAAAACCTTGATGTTTCACACAGAGTCTTGTAGCATAGGATTAATCTTTCTGACGAGCAAATCAGACAGAAGGTTTATGTCTTGGGATGGACTCAAACATGCTGTTGGAGTTGCCGAATTGGAAAGAAATAAAGAACAAGAAACAACTGAAGGACCAATAAGGTCTGCTAAGCTAGGATTTTAATAGCTGCCTTTGGATGAAGCCTTAATGGAGCAAATTACAAAAAAGGGAAATGGAGGCGTTTATCTTGGCCTGAATATAACAATAAATTGCAGTTAGAAGCTGATCTCGAAGTATGTGGGGAAAAGAAAGTTTTAAAGATAATTAAATAATGATATTAAAGCCATGTGGGATAAACAGTGAAATTATCTAAAGATTGGGTGAGAAAGTAATGTTAAAAAATGGATAATTACCTGGGAAGAAAATTTGGCCAAGTCCTTTACCGTGATGCAAAATGTGGGAGACTGTTCAGCAAGTAACGCTGATCACTGTCATATTTATGAGGACTGGCCTTCAATTAACCATTTTTGGCACACTGTGCAGAAAGATATGGAGGAAGTGCTGAGGCTGAATATGTCTACTTTTCAGGACATCCATAAATTTTCAACAGGATTGATAGCTGGCCCCATCCAGAGGCTTGTTAGCCTGTTTCAAAGCTGCCAAAACCAGTTTTAATGTGCTTACTAATCATTTTTTGAGTAAGACACCCAATTTTGTCGATTAAATTAATTACAGTAGGATGTTAAAGAATAACTAAGGTACCACTAAGCAATGCAGGCATTCACAGACAAGAACACAGTGCCTTGCTGCCACCGGTGCGACGCATAAAGTGGGTATAATAACGGAGGACTACCTTAAAACGTGGACACACTGAGTTCTACCTGGACAACAATCCCAAATACTCATCAAAACTATGATCTCTTTATAGTGAAACATAGAATGCCTTTGTTTCATACTCTTATCAAATTATTAATGAGAGCATGCAAACTTGCAGTGTACATCTGGAAGCTCCTACTGAGAGAGAAATAAAAAAAAAAAAAGTGGGTTCAGGTATTATTTAGTTTTTTATTCCTTGCAGTAGATGCCAAACAATGAAGACCATCAAGGCCTGCTCTGAGGTTTATCAAACTGTGCTGCTAATGTTTTTACATATCAGCGTGTTTCTGTGACTTGGCAGAAGCTGATAGCGTACGGCCACCTGACGGGCAGCGCTCCGGACAGCACAGCACCAGGAAAGAAGCTCATCGACAGGATCATCGAGACCATCTGCGCGTGTTTTCAGGGGCCGCAGACCGACGAGGGCGTGCAGCTACAGATTATTAAGGTTCCGTCGTTTTGCTCTCAATCGTCTCGGTTCATTACGCAGACACTCAAAACTCGAGGACAGAGTTGAGCTATTCAGATTGTGCAAACTGAGTTTCTTCCACTGAAAGTAAACAGCAAATTTTAAGATAGTTTTGTCATTGCACAACCTGGAGGACATGATGCATGCTTTCATCAGAAATAACCTTGGCTGTTGTATTTAAGATTTATATTTGGGTGACTCAGCACTGTTTCTTTGTATATCAAATATATTTAATCTGTCATATTGCCTTTACATATTAGAGAGGCAGCTTCTGTTTTAATAAATGTGTCTTTTCCTAATGGCCTTTTGCCCAGTGTGAGTTGACATTCTCAATGTAATGTCTGTATATTATGAGAATTTATTATGTGGTTTGGTTATATGCATTTTTAGTTATTTTTGGTGTTATGTCTTTTATTATGAACTTGGTGTTTAAAATGTTCTTAATGACTAAATTGGACAGGAGACTTTACTTATAGTCTTAAATAGAAATGTGAAATGACAATCATTAATGTAGCTGATTTGTTCCAGAACCCGTTTTAGAACCGGGTGGATTTTAACTTTGAGCAAATTTTGAAAGTCTCAAATTTGCTTATATGAAGATATGTGGTTTTAGGTTGGAGTGGCTAAGCAGACAGAATAGATCTGAATGCTTCCAGTTTGTATTTTTATCATTTGACTTTTGAAAGCGTATGTGTTACATCTGCAGTTTGATGTTTCCACTATGCCACTCTTAATGTTGCTTTACACGCTGCAGAATACTGGAAACACATACTTGAAATGTATCAGACAGGCTATCAAAGATTTCAGTTCAGCTCACACTTCCTGTCTTTCCTTCTCCACTGTAGGCTCTGCTGACAGCAGTCACCTCCCAGCACATAGAAATCCACGAAGGCACCGTATTGCAAGCCGTCCGCACCTGTTACAACATCTACCTGGCGAGCAAGAACCTCATCAACCAGACAACGGCGAAGGCCACGCTCACGCAGATGCTCAACGTCATCTTTGCACGCATGGAGAACCAAGCAGTACGTTCAAATGTTCTAGAAACACTAAATCACCTTATTGTTGTGTTTATGTAAATACACAGCATCTCTCTTGAATCACAGTCTCTGAAAATTGCTCTAGTGGAAGCTAGTTTTAAGTTGAAATGAGTTTTAGAAGTTTATTCACAGGTAGACGCCAAGCTGTATAAGGATTTAAATAAGTTTGGATTATGATACAGGTGCATCTCTGTAAATTAGAGTATCATTGCAAAGCAAATTTATTTTAGTAATTGAATTAAAGTAGTAAACCTCATAAATTAATTACACTTAATTAATTAAATGTTGGAGACTTAACAGTTGTCAAGCCGACTTTCATTTGTATCTTCCACGTTGGAAGATGTGCCACAAAATGTCTTTTTCTTTTTTTAAAGAAGCTGGCTGCTCAGAGTGCTGTATGGAAGAATATTGATGGAAAGTTGAGTGGAAGGAAAAAGTATGTCCGAAAAAGTTGCACTAGCAACAAAGAAAACTGAAGTCATACAAGGATTTTGAAGAGTTTAGGGGAGATTCTCCCCTGTGGTG
This sequence comes from Poeciliopsis turrubarensis, assembly GCA_010277015.1. Classification (NCBI taxonomy): domain Eukaryota; kingdom Metazoa; phylum Chordata; class Actinopteri; order Cyprinodontiformes; family Poeciliidae; genus Poeciliopsis; species Poeciliopsis turrubarensis. The sequence goes on from VMRN01000006.1 coordinate 7,723,511, forward strand.
GGAGTCAGAGCTTCACACACACACACACCCACCCACCCACCTTTGCCTTAATTGAGCAAAGGAGAAAAAGTATGTAAATGTTGCTCAGGGAAACACAGGCTGAACACATCCATGACGCGCCGAGGTGATGCAGTAATTTGTGCATATACAGCCCCGACCACGTATTGACAGCATTTACTGTAAAGTGCATGCCGGTTTTTTAGAAATATGTTTATTGGTCTGAATTTTGAGTTTCATTGGATTTAAACCATAATCATCAGCGCTGACATAAATAAATAGTATTTATTTACAGCTACCGGTATGTGATATTCTAGGACCCTTTTTAATTATTGAAATTAATTTACTTTTCAATCATATTCAGATATTTTGAGATGCACCTGTATTATCATATTAGCAAAGAAAAAAAAAAAGCTTACTCTAATCTCATCTTTATCTTTTTGAATGACACCTCTCCCCTCCTCACCTGCCTCCCTCCCCCCTTTTTGGACACATAGCTTACAAATCACAAGCTATCTTGGTCTCTGGCCTCCAGAAAGCGTGACCGCCAGGTAAAAGCGTGCAGGACTGCCCGTGACATTGCCTGATCAGAACTCTTTCAACTCTTTCCTGTGCATCTGTGTTTGCGCATTCAGCTTCCTTTTTTTTTTCCCCCTTCCCTTATCCATCCGTGCACTCATTCGTTCTCTTCCTTTCCTCCAGCACTGCACACGAATGCTGCACACTCTTCCCACATTAGTGCTTGCTGTGGCCTCTCTCGCTCATCTTACTTCTCCACAACATATTGGTTTTTAATTGCACCAGGAAGTGGTGAACTTATTTATTTTTTTATGTGTAGCATATGTGACTGGTAATGAGTCAGACACAGACGGAATAGTAAAAGCGGCAATGGAGAGACGAGGCAGACTTTAAGTATTGTCTCTGCCCCTGTAGTGCAGCATAGGAGATCAACTTTCTGTATTTGTGTGTAGATGCATCCCACTGGCTGCAGCTCAGCATGGTGTGTTCACGCACACACACAAACACAAACACACATGCAGCATTGGTCTTGCACAGCCTTCACTATCCGACTGAGGTGGCATTTAAATAATGAGCTTAGTTTGTTTGCGCTGCCTCGTCTGTCCCCTGCGGGACGTTTGTCTGCTCCCGTTCGATGCTAATCGCTTATTTAGAAAGGCTGCATCATTGAATTAATTTAGTGAGGTTTTGATGTGACAGTAGCGACAGTTCTGTTTAATTAGGATGGAGCAGCTAGAGGTGTGGTGTTCAAACTTAAAAAGCATTAGCCCAATTAAAATTAGATTGTGTGAGGAGCTTTTTTGAGATTTTTGTTGTAAATCAGTAAATGAAAAATCTGTACGTGTGCCCAGTCTCTGTTTTCCCACCAGATATTTCCTCTTAATTTCCATTTAACCTTCTGGTCAGATTTCTGCATACACTCATAATGGGCATGAATGACTTAGGCCTTTAAATTTATATTGGACAAATATTGACTTAATTGGTTTCCAAGAAACAGAAAAGTACAGATCTTTGGAACTTTAAAAATGATTGCATTTGCAGTTTAATTTTATTTGTATTGCATATTGCACCATAATTTCATGGTAATATTTGGTAAAACATTTGACTTTAGAGTCATGCATTCAAACTCTGCTTTTACCTGACATATTTAGCCACTTGATCTATGTCAACATCAGATTTAGATCTTAGTGACAAAGGTGAATAAAACCAAGGGAAGCTATGGAGATGTCTTGATTACACACAGCTACAACACTTCAGGTTTTCCTAATGCTATGCTGCCCTATAATGTAAGAGCAATTAATACTCTAAAGTCTTATCATCTCATCCCACCCTAAAAAAGAACAGATGCAATACATCCTTTTGGGCTAAAAATGAAGATGACATGCGGCACACAGCATCAAATATCGAACAAGACTTGAGCATGTCACGCTGTGCAAGCTCGATATGAAATGTCGATGGCAGCGCCCTTCACTGAACGGTGGAAGTGTTCCCACGGCTGAATTATGTTGGAAAGATCTGATGGCAACGTCATTGGATCAATGAGTAGACATCAGGTTAATGTTACCACCTCACTACTGGAGAAAAAGAGCGAGAAAAGCAGACGCTGTGGAAGTGCTCATGCCTCGGTAGGAGAGAAATATAATCAGACGTGTCACAGCAGCAGTCACTCTGCATTATTATTAACTGACGTTGCTTGGGCTCACCGTTCGGTCTTTCCATCAATTCTTTGAAAGTTAGGATTTTGTCCAAAGCCCAAAAGAATTGCACAGGTTAAGCCTGGCATACCCATGGTCAGTGTATGTAAATGTCCGACTGGAGCTTTAAGTCATGCCGTTTTGCTGTGAATCTGTGAAAGTGTCACTTTTCTCCCAGACTCTGTCAACTCCACATGTGTGATTTTCTTTTCAACCTTTTAGTTTCTGGAAATCTACAAACACTCTAGGATTGCAAAGCTAGTATTTTAGGTTGGCTGAGGAAACTTGCACTGCTTGTTAGTGTTGTTTTTCTCTATAGTGAAAGTTCTGTTTTTTATGCTAATGTGGTGGCAACAGCACAGATACAATTAAACCTAATATTATTCAGACCCCAGCAGATTTGGCATTAGTATTATTGCCATTCAAAAAGGAAGTTAGTTTCTGATGGGTGATGAGACCAGTATCTCAAAATATAACAAAGCACTGTAAAATGTTACTAACATTAGAAAAAAAATTGTTTTAAGTTGTATAGCTTCAATTGAAAAATTGGTTCTCAACAATTTATCAAAGATCCGAGTTCATTAGCTGCCATCACCTTAATCTGTATGTCCCTCCACAAACTTTTTGTTGTCAGTTTAAGTCTACAACAGGGATGGAGAAGCATGAAATTAGAAAAAACAAAAACTGATCACTAAATATCAACACATAGCCATTAGTGTCACTATATTGCATTCTTTTTCAAGATACAATTACAGTACTTCATGTAACTGGTTTATGAAAGAAGGCTGTTTGATGATTTGTAAATTTTATTTATTGATCAGTATTTGTCAGGGCTTTAAAAACAATGCATTATAGCCTAAACCCTCATTGTTTGAATTTTTTTTAATCATTATCCCAAAAGTCACCCTACTTCCAGTCAGAAGAAACAATTTAGTAATGTAAAGATTACTTTAGGCTTAAATCTACCAAGGCTTTTTTTGGAATCCAGTTTAAAAAACATTGTCCAAAAAGCCAAATGTTGCCGTGTCCAGCAGGCAGTCTGCTCTGAAAGAAGCAGGCGTGACACAGCCGTATATTTTAGTCCTTTTCCATTAGAAATGCTTTCTGCCAGCAGCAAACTTAAATGGACTCGACACACACCGGCCAGCATGAAGTGATTCACAATGTTTGTCTCATTGCTGTTTGAGTAGCATGCCGTTTTTCTCTCAGCATATTTATGTGCATTCCCACTCGGACACACAGCAGCTGTATGCTGACACACTAAATGTATATTTGGGAGGGAACAAATTGTCTTATAGCCGAGCTGTGAGCTCAGTTTCCTCACAGGAAAGGCAGACGAGTTGATATTAACCAGTGTTTTCTTACTTATGTTTCTAATCCCTGCTGGTTTCTAATAACCATTTTTCTTCTCCATCTGTGTTTTTTTTTTTTTTTTGTTTGTTTTGTTTTTTGGCATGCGTCTGTCTCCCATCCCTCTGTCAGATGCAGGAAGCTAAACAGCTGGAGAGAGAGCGGCACCGACAGCAATCCCCTGTAGCCCAGCACACTGAGCCAGAATCCCCCCAGCTACAGACTCACGTTCACGCACCCAACAAGGCCCCCACCCAGGAGGCCAACGGCCCCGTCAGCCCAGCGACCCCCAGCATCGCCACCCCCTCCACGCCGTCCACCCCTTCCACGCCGGCCCCGGAGTCTAGCAGCAGCAGGTCTGCGTCTGGGGAGCGGGAGGAGCGTGGGGAGCAGCCTGCTCCCGACGAGAACCCGGATCCTGAAAACGGTTCTGAGTTTTGCGTGGCTGAGAACGAGCAGACAGAGGCAGACCAAGCCACCGCAGCAGTACAAAGTGAGTCACCGCCCATGGAGTCCCCACTTAACTGAGAATAAGACTGTGAATTTTACTGTAGATTTATTATGGAAGAAATACACAAATTAATCAGATTTTTTGGATTAAGTAGGCTCTTATTACAGTTCACAACAAAATCATTCGACCTGTTATTTAAAATGTACAATTAAGCTATGGACGTACTAATCCAATATCTGAGGTTTCGATACAGAAAAACGGAGCTGAATTGTCTTAAAAGGTTTCTGTTCTTAACACCAGATATTTATATTTATTTAATAACTTTGCACCAGTGCAGCACATTTAAAACACCAATAGCTTCTCATGCTTGGTCAAACAACACAACTTGAATTGATCTAGTATTGATTTAGATTTTTTTTATATATATATCTAGGGACCAATAAGGATATTATCAATTCTCTGTAACTCAAACATGATTTTTTTTTTATGCATTTGCTTTTGTTTAGAGATTTACTTTGTTTATGAAAATGAGCAGAATGAACCTACAAAAACATTCAGCTTCCTCACCGAAATTACCCATGTTAAATACAATGATTGAATTCATCTTCATTTTCATTTATGCATTTGTTTATTTTTGCAAAATAGTGTTAAAATCACATCCTGATTGTAATTATTGTGTTCTGCAGATGCAGCATCCAAACAACATAAAGGAGCGGGTGAAGAAGAGGATGAGGAAGCGCCTAACTACGAGGAGAAAGCCCAGGAAATTGTCCAGAGCATTCTGCAGGAAGTAGTCAACACTGTGGCTGCTGGAGGTGAGACATGCTTTACTCATAATTTCAAACAATGTGGCTCAATATTAAGTGAAATTATCAATCTGGCTTAGCCAAGTCTATTTTCTCCTGAAGGATGTTTACAGATGAGATTATCAACCCATTCCTCCTCTGCTTATTGTGTCTGCAGGCCATTGCCTGGACCCAGCGAACCTCTGCTCCGACACAAAGGAGTCGACCGGCGAGGGTGAGCCAGAGGAGTCCCCGCCGGCCGAGGCAGCGACTGAAGGCACCCAGAGCTCGATGGAGGACGAGGGAACAGTTGGGAGTGACAGCGAGCACGTCCATGCAAACGGCATTCCCGGCACGCCTATTTCTGCTAGCTTTACGCCCTCGTTGCCTGACGACAGATTATCCGTCTCCTCCACCGACACTCAGGTGAGGAAGTAAAGACACCGAGTGTTGGACCTTATAAACTGAGCTAGGTGTTGAAATTTCTTTAAGTTACACATTTGTTCATTCATTGCTTCTTCACTGACCCTTTTGACAAAAGGCAAAGTCAAGGGTACTAAGCTGTCATTTATGGTATCTGAAGCATTTCAATAATTATTTATCTTTTTAATTATTTCTAGAATTAAGGCATCTTTGCCCCTTGCTGCTAGAAAGCTGTCAGAAGAAATGTATCTGGATGTTCAGCCTAAACTGTTCTTCTTCCAGAACTGAGTCATTGTCTTTATTGAAATAAACATTCTTGTTAGTTATGCAATATGATGTTTGTTGTCATAAAAATGTAAATTTCTTAAGATCTGCCTTGAGAATAGGGATTGTCAGTAGTTTAAAACCGGTTGTAATAGAGCTTTCTGTCTGCTGTTTGAAGTTGTCTAATCTATATGTTATGTTAAATGGCTTAACATAACTCTACCTGCTTTAGTTAATAAATAGGTGATGATCAACCAAAGAAGTAAGTTATTAGGTTAACCTGAAGTTCCTTGCGTAATTCACACTAGTGTTAAATTTACACTGTGACGGGGGTAAATTTCACTTCCTGAAACCCTGTCCTCAGTCTGGCAACATCTGAATGTGTCTGAAATCTCCTCTGGCGTTTCCTGTTCATCTGTTGTGAAGCCAAACGTCACGTTTGACACAGCTGGACTCTGGACAGTTTTTTTTCACACTGGCAAACAGGTGTGTGCAGTAATTTCTCCTGCAGCTGAGCAGAGGAATCTGATACGTTTGCTTAATGAATAAATAATCGTTCTGCTCCTTTCTTACTGAATGAATGAAAGAAAATAGAGTAAAAAGGTGGTGGAGCCGGAGCGTCATATGCAGAGGCTTTCTGTTCAGCTCCCAAGGAATAATTGTGAAAAAAGTTAAAGATTTGAAATGTAGCGTGTGTTTGCTATGTCATCCAGCTCTGAATGACCTCTGCAAGTCAGCATAATTACTCTGAGGTGTGAATACGACCAAGCAAATCTTATTACTTTAACATTCACATAATGTTGATGTTAAATAATCTGGAAGATGAAAGCTCTAAAACCAGACATTTCTTTAACTTGTTGCTTGTTTTTCTGCTCCTTCAGGAATCGGGAGCAGCAGCTGGCCAGCCGCCAGGTGCTAAGTTCTCCCACATCCTCCAGAAGGATGCTTTTCTTGTCTTTCGCTCTCTCTGCAAACTGTCGATGAAACCACTATCAGACGGACCGCCTGATCCAAAGTAAGAGTTTCGTGTTTTTTGTTTTTTAGGTCATTACGGTTAACAATCCTTGCTTTTCTACAGCTCAGAAGAGTTTGCTTTGTTAGATGTGCATTTTCTCTTCTATACTTTCTTGATTTGTGTAACCATTTAATTAATCAACATCTAAATTGCTTAAAACCTTAGAGTTGGACTTTTTGTGATTTTTATTCCTAGCGAAGGCTTCATGAAAAGGCCTTTTAATGCCTTGTTTTTTTTTTATCCTTCCTCTAAGCTGCAGGTCTGACTACAGACATCATGAATCATGGTTTAAAATGAGGATTGCTCCGATTGTGGTGTTTTTTCATTGGTTTCCATTGGTGATGGAGGCAATGAGACATCAATCAGAATTTTCTGAATCACTTCCTTGTGTCATGAAACACTGGAGCCCTTTTCATCCTTCCTCTTTACTTTTCAAAGCACCACAAATGCAAACTGAATTATGTATTTATTTTTGTTTTGCTCCAATTTAATATTTCCCCTGACCACGCTTCCCTCAGAGGAAATGTGATGGTACGGATAGCTGCACCTTCTGTGGAATTAGGATTTTCTGCCTCATGCTTCTACCTAAAACTGCATTCTGACGCTCTCCTATTTGTTTACCGTTTTTCTACCAATTTATTCTTGATTTCAACAAATCTGTGTCAAAGAAATGTTGTCCAAGCTGCTTTTCGAATGGCTTTGGATGCAGTTCTGGTATAATGGAGCGCTTCGCCAAGGCTGACATGCTGTGTCCGGATCAGACTGAAATCTTTGCTCTCCCAAAAAGGTTTATTTCACTCCGTCACACCTGAATAACTTGATACACACTGAACATGTGAAATGTCTGCAGCTCAACCAAAGCAAATGACTTTGGATCCGCATCTACGATCACCATTGACACATCTGATCTTCTGTCCTCAACTCTAAATGCTGCCATACCCCACCTTTCAATAAGAGTTCCCTCAAATTACTCTTATTCAGTTTTTTTTTTTTTTCCTTCCTTTTCAGCTTTTCTGCTTTGTTGTCCAAATTGATTTTCATTCCAAGGCTGTTTGGCGGCTAAATTTATAGCGAGAATCTGAAGGCTGCGTCATTTTTTTTTAAACACTACAGATGCTTCCCATTGCTACATACCAACATAAATGCTGTTAAAAGCCTCTCTTGTAAGATTTCAGTCATTACTGCTCTACAAGATAGCTTCTTTTTTAGTGTTTTTGACTAAAAATAAATTATTGAGAGCATTTCTTGGCAATAAAATTGCTTGCAATCATAAAACCTAAGTTGGATCTCATTTAAGAAATTGCTTAAAAAGTAAAAGGATGTTATAGTTTTGGCACCTAGATCCTCTTTTTCTTACTGCTTTCCAGAGATGGGAAGCAAAGAAAGGAAAACATTGCAGAGGAGCATTTGAAGTCAGCAGAGTGTGCATGCAGACGATCTGTGACTGTGACCCCCAGAGCATTTTCTTTAAATCCTGCTGATGATTTTTGACTCTGCTGTAGACACACATCCTCATGAGTTCTCTCCATGTAATTAGTTGTAAGTTCCTTTCAAGGACATTGTTTTTCATTATAAAGACCCAAGAACACAGTAGAAACATTGGGAACGAAGCTGTGGAGAATCTCAAAGCAGATTTAGGTTATAAAACATCATCTGAGGTAACATCTCATGGAGCGCTGCTGAATCATCTGACCTACATGTTAAACTGACTCAGATTACTACAAACTAAGCAGTTGTATAACCTTCTGAATGTGCATTTTTATTCTGCTAAACAGTTTCAAAATCGTTCAAATAAATATAAAGACTGACAAATTGTCTTCATGTGGCTGCCTCAGGTCCCACGAGCTGCGATCGAAGGTGTTGTCTCTGCAGCTTCTGCTGTCCATCCTGCAGAATGCCGGGCCCATCTTCAAGACCAACGAGATGTTCATAAACGCCATCAAGCAGTATTTGTGCGTGGCGCTGTCCAAGAACGGCGTCTCCTCTGTGCCTGAAGTCTTTGAGCTCTCTCTCTCCATCTTCCTTACCCTGCTCTCCCACTTTAAGACCCACCTCAAGATGCAAATCGAGGTAAGACGTTTGCATTTGTCTATTTAGAAAAGTTTTCTTTTTAGTGTAAGTTTTACTGACAGCTTAAATAGCAAGCTTATTATCTGTGTAATATAAAATAAAAATAAATCTTGTGAGATAAGTACATTGAGTAAACTTAAATTCAGCCAGAAGATCGGTTTCTTGCTCTTGAGACATTTGCTGCATGTATTCCCCACTTTCTCTCTCTGCCTCTTTTCTGTCTAATTGTCGATAAAGACAACTAGAGCCAAAAAAACAAAGCATATAATTAAATTCCTCTGTCCTTTGTTGATTGAGTTGCCAAAGAAAGAAACACCATATTTGGCAGGAGACAATTGAAATTCCCTAAACCAAAGCTTAAATTTATGGAGCTCTAAATAGTAAACTTGAGTCCAAGTTCCAAACAAACTCAATAGTATTTGAAAGACAACAAAGTTGTAAATTACTCAGTTGTATTATGTTCTATGTGCAAATTTTCACATGGAAAAACTTAACTGAAGGCAACAAAAGGAAGCATTAACTAAAGACCTAAAGAGAAAAGTCATATGGCCAAAAAAATATGAATTATTAAATATAAGGCTTTTTTTCCCCAAACTCCCTTACAAATGAGTGATGCATAATTACTGGTATGCTAAGATTGTTTTTGTTCATTAAAGTAACCAAAAAGGATTTGGTTGGAAACAGTAGAAAAAAGAAGATTGGTCTCTTGGATATTTTTTTTTTCCTTGCTTGAAAAGCAAGTCAGTGCCCAAAGGGGAAAAGCATTTCTTCAGTTGCCTTGTTGGACAACTTAAAAGTGAGTACTTAATAAGATTAATTAAAAAAAACAAAACAAAAAAACACTCAACCAAAATTTGCAGTGTTTCTAAAGTCATTTAGGACATGAAGTGAGCAGTTCTACCTGTTCTTCTTTCATCTCGGTCAAATTAACTCTCCTTCCTGCTTCCAGAATCTCCGATCTGTCGACTCTTCTTGTTTTGTGTTGCGGAGTTGCAATAGCTCCTTTTGCCTGGTTCTCAGTGGAAATGCAATAAACTCTCTCTTTGCAGGTGTTCTTCAAAGAGATTTTCCTGTACATACTTGAGACGTCCACAAGCTCTTATGACCACAAGTGGATGGTCATCCAAACACTCACCAGAATATGTGCAGGTTTGCTTTTTACTTTTTTTCTACTGCAACCGGGTGGAATAATATTAACCTGATATTTAATTCAGTCAACTTTTGAAAATTAAGTATTTTTGAAAGACAGTAGTAGGAAAAGAAACAATTATTTTTGATGCTATATTAAAATAAACTGTTATACAACTGTGTAACATTTGTTGTAGCATTTGTTGATTTATTTCTTTTTTCATATGTACTTAGGTGTAGAAGCAGAAATTTATTTTACATGTATTAAAAAAAATAAGTGAGCAGAATATTAAACTTTTTTATACCAAGAATTACATAAGGAGTATAGTAAACTAATATCACCTGGAGTTTACTGCTGTCACATGTAGCTTGCAAACTGCAGATTTTAAACACTAAATTTTTATGGAGTTATATGTACAACTTCGAACTTTCACACCTTAGTAGACTGAATTTGAGGGAAGTTGTAGAACAACAGAGCAGCAGTGCACAGCTGTTTTCTCAAAGGAGAAATCTTGTCACTTCTACGTTAATCATAGTTTTTCTTGGGGGTGTTTTTGAAACCAATTCTTTGAGTTTACAACTTTAAAAGTCGTTCCTATGATTTCCTAAGGCTTTGTGGGGAAAAAAAATTGTAATCATACTCCTCCCTCCTGTCCTGTTCAGATGCCCAAAGTGTGGTGGACATCTATGTGAACTACGACTGTGACTTGAATGCTGCTAATATATTTGAGCGCTTGGTCAACGACCTCTCAAAAATAGCCCAGGGCCGCGGAGGCCATGAGCTCGGCACAACACCCCAGCAGGTGAATTTTTATTTTTCTCATGTTCTTCATCTATTCTGTGTCTGATTTACAGGGATAGTTCAGGATTTATGAAGTAAGGTACTGTTAAAAGGTTATAAACAGTTAATATTGTACCGACAATACACAACACTCTTCGTTTATTGTAATCCCAGATTAGTTGATGCTGCAGAGGGAAGCTGATGAATTAGAGAGGAACCAGGACCAAAATTTACATCTATAACTCTCAAAAATGCCACAATGGTTTATTTGAACCTATAAAACTTCATCATGTCTGTAATTTGGAAGTTATTTACACAGAAGTTGACAATCATTTAAATGTTAAATATAGGTCAGAGGCGTTGCCCCACCCTTAGACTTCCTTGTGAAACACAGACTGAGAACTGAACTTGTAAACAGTTCAAAGTCAGACCAACTGAGTTCAAACTACCAAAGTAGAAATCCAAAATATCACAGCTGCCCATGTCAACACAGTGTTATTGATTTTTACGCTGTCTGCTTGTTTTAGTAACTGGAAAGGGTTAAATGTTTGATTCTGAGTTCATGTTTCCTAGAAACATCATCTGTGGTGCAAAAACCCTCTGAGGTTTTCAAGACTAGCCATTCGGCTTTAACCTCCAGGACCAACTAATCAGAATTTGCACTAAATGAAGTGACAAAACAGAGTTGGTTACGTCAAGGAAAGATATTAACTATTTCCAGCCTTTTAGCAGAACCATAATTTATTCCCAAACCATCCCACTAAGACAACATGAAAAGTTTTACTGATTAATGTGTTTTATATTCTTGTCCAGGAGCTGACGCTGAGAAAGAAAGGCCTTGAATGTCTAGTGTCCATCCTAAAATGTATGGTAGAATGGAGCAAAGACCAGTACGTCAACCCCAATTCCCAGACCAGCCTAGGTGAGTCATTTATGTGATACTGGCTGCAGTGAAACCCAAAACACGAGGAAATTTGTGACTTTTTTTTGTTTGGTTTGGTCATTTTAATTATCAGCTTGCAGATTCAATAATGACATAAATTTCTAATAGGCTGGACATGGGAGTGTGATCTATGTTAAAGACTTACGGCCTTTCAAATATACACACTGAGTTTGCTGTATTAAACTATCCACAATGTATTGCAAATGTGTGGCAAACTGAGCTGCATGAACCATCACTTTGCTTTAACAGTGGATCCCAAATGCTTATAGCATTTCAGCTCCCATAGTACTTTCAGCAGACACTGGAACCAAACCCCTCCAGGTGAGGAGAAGCTACTGTAGTGACTGAAGCTTGATGCATGTGTGCTGCGCCTGCAGCTATTGGCACAGTGAAAGGGATTAAGTATTTTTGTGGCAGCATACATGCTTGGAAGGATGTGCAAATCTATTAAGTCCTGAGGATTTAAAGGTTTGGGTACAGTGGAAAAAAAAGTTGATACTTGCAACTGTACATTATGTAGTTGGTACATATTAATATGGTTCTGAATCTAGACTTGTCAGATGTAGTTTGATTGTTTGTAACCTTAATAAAGGCGTAAACAATTCTCACTGTAATGTTATAGTTGGCTCACATTGAGCAGATCCCTCCATATTGCTTCCTTTCCTGCAGTAGACTGTAAAAAAAAAGGAAGGTTAAAAGCAGATTTTGTCCGTAATCTATCTGGATCGGTCTCAGTTCCCCTCAGAGTCTAACAGGAGTTTGCGATAAGGCTTGTACCCTTCAGCATAGCTGCAGTCAGCTGTAGGATTGACCACTGGAAAGCAGGAAAGAAGAGGAAGAGCGAGCTCTCATCGGCTCAGTTCCAGCCACAGGAGGCGGTGAGATAATGCTTCATCACATAGAGGCTAATCCAGGAGGTTCAGACCCTGAAAAAGAGCAATACCTTTCACTGAACTGTGATGAAGCACCAATCTGTGACACGTAGAGCATATCCTCTCTGCGAGACGGGCCGCTGGGTCTTGTGCGCAGAGGAGGATTTGTCGTTAGCTGAAGGAGGAACCCGAACTAAGATGAAGCTAAAACTCTGAGAAAGGACTGAAAAGATATCCCTTAAGCCTCTGGAAGTATCCACAGGCCAGCCTGGGGCTAAGCTGTCAGAGCCAAGCGGCAGAGGCAGCTTTGGTGACTGTCAGGGATATTACTCTGCCAAAAACCCACGACAGCTCATTAGTATACAAACAACAGCTCACATTAAAATCCTGCATGCCGAATTTCCCCTGCTGGCAGTGTTAGTGGAGGTTAGAAAGTTTTACATTTTAGACTGAATTCTATTACAGCATCATGCCAGGTCCTTGCTTGTAATGGTTTCTTGTCTTTACCCTCATCTTTCTGAATAACTTCAAAGCAAGAGCAGGTAAACTGGAACAGTAGTGAGTGTTTAGTAGAATGTGTGTTAAAATAGCTCCGATTTAAACCCTTTGTGATTGTGATTTAGGTAGTTTTCCATTGTGTCAGTAAGGCCTGTTTCAGCATGACCGTCTGTCAGCAGCTTTTAATATGACATTCAGCATGCCTCACTCCAGAATAACTCAGAGTGTATCTATACTGGGATACACGCTGCTATCAAACATCCCAACCCAGACCCAAAGTTCAGCCTTAAAAAACCGTTGGGTTATTTTAGTAAGTTACAGGGATCTGTGAGTTTTCCTCTAGTAGAAAATGAGAGCATTTCTCTCACATGGCCTCATAACACCAAAACAGTTTGAGGAAAAGAAATAGTAATTGCTTGAAATTGAGAATTTCTTTAAAACCATAGTAAACTCTGAAACCAGATACAAGCCTATGTCTGGTTCTGTTATATAACTTGAGTGGTGTAGGTTACGCTGTAACCAGAACCATGTTTGTTTTGACTTAACCTGTTGAGACCTGAAGTAACATCCAAACCAGGTTATATTCAGCATAGTTTTACTCTGAATGGATTCAAATATGTAATAAAAACACGTCCTGATACTCTTCTTCTTTTGCTGTGTTGTCCGTGTTTTAAGAATGGCAAACTTCGAGGCGTGCCAACAGGTCTGCGAGGTTGTCCTGAATGTTTTAAAGAGTTTCCGTTGGGTAATCAGACGCCTCATGTGGACCCGGCCTGGGTTACAGGGTGAACCTGTTCCAGCAGCAGCATTGCATCCTTGAGCTCCTCTCTCATGGATTAATAAACCAACTCTCTTGACCTTCAGCTCACATTTCTTCCCCCTTTTCACTGCCTGCAGTGTTGTAGAGAGCATCCAGAGCCCAAATGCTGCTTTGAGTTGCAGCTTTTATGTGTCTGTTTAGGTAGGTGTGTATTTCTGGGAGTTATTAGGCTATAGTCATGTGTTCAGGGTTCCTACAGGAAATGTGTTGTATACAGAAAAAGCAAATAGAAAATGGACAAATAATTACATTTTATTGAGGTCCATCTGACAAATCGATTGATAACGTCCATTTGACCAACCATCCACCAACCAGTTCATTTTTTCACTCATGATTGCCTATTCCTTCATCCAGCACTTTAGTCATCAGTTCTTCCTCAATCTGTCTGTCCTTTCAGCCTTCCACTCACCTTTTTAAATTATTTCCACCTTGACTTTTTTTTTTTTTTTTCAACCTCTGCACAGTTCTGTTAGTCAGAGTGGGTTTTTTGGCCTAAAGCTTGGTCAGATTGAGAGATTTCTCAACAAAACAATCGTTATTGTTTTCTAAATCATTGGCTTCATTTCCTTTTCATTTTTGCTCGTCAGGCCAGGAGAAACCTTCAGAGCAGGACAGCTCAGAGACCAAGGCCACAGAGAGCATAAACCGCTACGGCAGCATCAACTCCCTGGACTCCACGGCCTCGTCTGGCATCGGTAGCTACAGCACACAAATGTCCGGCACCGACAACCCCGAACAGTTTGAAGTTCTCAAGCAGCAGAAGGAGATCATCGAACAGGGGATTGACCTGTGAGTCCAGGGAATTTATAACTCTATATTCTGATGAACATGGAACGAGTTAACCATAGCTAAGTTTAGCTTTACATGTTTGTGTTTTCCTCAGGTTCAATAAGAAACCAAAGAGAGGAATCCAGTACCTTCAAGAGCAAGGCATGCTGGGTACAACCCCAGAGGATCTTGCACAGTTCTTGCACCAGGAGGAGAGGCTTGACTCGGTAAAAAAAAAAAAAACAAAAACCCCGAATTTGTTTTAGGTAAAAGTAGAAAGTAAAGATAAGTAGGCACTAGAATACTTTCAAAATAATACAATTTGTTGCAGAAATAGTTTATAAACCAGACCAAATCTCTGAGATGTAGACAATTAGTTTTTTTTTATTATATTATCATCTTTACTTGTTAATAGTCATAACAATCCAAGAACAATTTCTTGTGCAGTAAAAACTTACAAGTTGGTTGAATAAAATAACATGAATGTGTATATTTATGTATGAATAAAATAATAATTTTTTTTTTACTAATAACGAAAGCTGCAACTTTCATTATTAGTAATAAAAATATTGCCTTAGACTGCCTAAAATTAGATAAAAATCTGTTGCGAGTCTTCCAGTTACCCATCTTGGTAACTGATGGGTAACTGGATGTGAGCTTAAACAAAATTAAGCTCACATCAAATGCTGCCTATAGCAGGTAAAAAAAAAAGTTAATGTATAAACCTAGATTAAAATTGATGTAATTAAATTGTGATTGTATATATGTTAATCAGAATTAAAAATAATTTAATATAATGACTAATTGAACAAATTTTTTATTGCAAAACCTTTGATTGGCCCCATGATGAGCTTATTAGTGCAGCATTAATTACTGCATCAAATCAAAACAATCTGCCCTGATTTGCTAATAATTAAGACAGCTTGTGTTTCACTCTGCAGAGTCACAGTGGCAGACCTGAGCACTGTGTGTAAATGTGCAGGTATAATGCACATTTGCAAAGTGTGCATTATACTGTGTGCACAGCCTGACCTCTGTGTCGTTGCTCTGTTTAGACTCAGGTGGGTGAATTCCTCGGCGATAACGACCGTTTCAATAAA
Source organism: Poeciliopsis turrubarensis (assembly GCA_010277015.1). Lineage (NCBI taxonomy): Eukaryota > Metazoa > Chordata > Actinopteri > Cyprinodontiformes > Poeciliidae > Poeciliopsis > Poeciliopsis turrubarensis. The sequence continues at coordinate 7,738,989 of VMRN01000006.1, forward strand.
GAGGTCATGTACGCCTACGTGGATCAAATGGACTTCCAGGGCAAAGACTTTGTTTCCGCTCTAAGGATGTTTCTAGAGGGCTTCCGGCTTCCCGGCGAGGCCCAGAAGATCGATCGGCTTATGGAGAAATTTGCAGCAAGATACCTGGAATGCAATCAGGGGTGAGTATAATTCGCTTTTTTTTTTCACAAAACACAAAGGAAACCAGAGGTCAAGGATGTGGTTACTTTTGCAGGTCGTTTATCCTGCTCACCCGTTATTCTCGTTTTGTTTTTATTGCTCCAGACAAACTCTTTTTGCCAGTGCAGACACAGCATATGTTCTCGCCTACTCAATCATCATGTTGACAACGGACCTCCACAGCCCGCAGGTAAGACATCCACCTCAAGGAAGCTGCAAAGTTTTGGTGTTTAGACAAGAACTGTCCCTTTAAATATCAGCGAAGCGTCTTGAGCATAAGCCAGTCTTGACTTTTCTTTTTATTGTTGTAATCTGCAAAGGTAAAGAATAAAATGACAAAAGAGCAGTACATCAAGATGAACCGCGGCATCAATGACAGCAAAGATCTGCCTGAGGAGTATCTCTCAGCCATATACGATGAGATCGCAGGGAAGAAGATTGCCATGAAGGAAACGAAAGAGCTCACCATGAAGTCCAACAAGCAAAGTAAGTCTGAACATCACATCGACCAACGACATGTTATTCCTGCTGATCTGGGTTGAATTGATGTCTGAATCTGAATTTTGTGCAGGTGTGGCCAGCGAGAAGCAGAGGCGTCTGCTCTACAACGTGGAAATGGAGCAGATGGCCAAGACGGCCAAAGCTCTGATGGAGGCCGTCAGCCACGTCCAGGCCCCCTTCACCAGCGCCACACATCTGGAGCACGTCAGGCCCATGTTCAAGGTATTTCACATGAGATTCCACACACCCCGCTGGGAATAAGAAGGCTTAATCCAGCGTGGAAGCCTCATCTGTGTGTGACGCTTCTCAGCTGGCGTGGACGCCCTTCCTGGCTGCCTTCAGCGTCGGCCTGCAGGACTGTGACGACACTGAAGTGGCCTCACTGTGTCTCGAAGGAATACGCTGCGCCATCAGGATAGCGTGCATCTTTTCCATACAGGTACGCCTACTCAATACAGGTACGGCACCCTGGATCACTGCAGCACAGGATTCTTTGCACAAAACATTTACAGAACTGGATTTGATCACTTTTAAAGTATCCATAAATTGATTTTGGAAACATGTTTGAGTTTCTATTCTTTATGTTTTTAATAAAAGTTGCCATTAAAAACATTGTTTTTGTTTTTGAACAGCTGGAGAGGGACGCTTACGTTCAGGCTCTGGCCAGGTTCACCCTGCTGACGGCCAGCTCCGGCATCGCAGAAATGAAGCAGAAGAACATCGACACCATCAAGACCCTGATCACTGTCGCACACACGGATGGCAACTACCTGGGCAACTCCTGGCATGAGGTCTGCATCAGTTTGTGAGAGCTTTCAGAACCATTCAGCAGAATCAGCATCGTCTATTCATATTGGTCCTTTATTGATCAGTCATCAAACAGAACTCAAGCAACCAATATGAGCTTATTGGTTGCTTTTCTGATTGATGCTCTCTTTGCCTCTTCATGAGAGTTTATGCTCTTAAAAAAAAAAAAAAACTATGAGGTCTTTATATTTCTCAGCCACTTTGCACTTCTGCAATATTTTGTCTTGTTCTATCCAATAGGATACTTTGGAGTTTGTGTCTGAAAAATGGCCTTTCTTGACCATTTTACTTCCTCCTTCTCAGATCATGAAGTGCATCAGTCAGCTGGAGCTGGCTCAGCTGATTGGTACGGGGGTGAAGGCGCGTTACATCTCAGGGACGGTGCGGGGGAAAGAGGGCTTCATCACCAGCACCAAGGAGCAGAACAACGACGAGTACCTGGGTCTAGGTCAGTAGAAACGTTTCAGTCGGTCACAAACAGAATGCTACTAAAGATCTGACAGGAGAACTACTCCCATGTGGTTCTCTCTGTAGTTGGGGGAACAGTAGATCGTAAGCAGATTGCCAGCATTCAAGAGTCCATTGGTGAGACGAGCTCCCAGAGCGTGGTGGTGGCTGTGGACAGGTATGGATCTGATATTTCTCCACTCCAGGTCTCCTCCTGCGCACTTATGTAGACACAATACTTCACATCTTCTTCAATGTTTTCAGGATCTTCACAGGCTCCACCAGATTGGACGGTAACGCAATAGGTGAGTCAAGACGTTCTCTTTTGTGCTTCAAGGACTGTTGTATTTCCTGTGTTGTTGCAACTCATCTTCCTGTTCAAATCACATCTTTTTTTTTTTTTTTTAATCTGTTTATCAGTGGATTTTGTGCGCTGGCTGTGTGCTGTGTCCATGGATGAGCTGGCCTCGCCCACACATCCACGCATGTTCAGCCTGCAAAAGATCGTGGAGATCTCCTACTACAACATGGGCCGCATCAGGCTGCAGTGGTCCAGGATCTGGGAGGTGATCGGAGACCACTTCAATAAGGTGGGTGTGCGAAACAGAGCGACCCTTTCAGGTTCTCTTTCCTTGTTTCCTTCCTTTTGTTCTTGTGTTACTCTCCCAAGGGATGTTGTTGTTTGGCTATTATTACTTTTCTTCTATGAAAGAGAGTATATTTTGGTTTTAATGAGAGATAAATATTACTAAAAGGAGAGTTTTCTTGTTAAAGCAAGATTCTGCCCCTGAATTTATTTCATAACTCTGCAAGTAAAGTGCTTCTGTTGAAAAATAAACATCACAATTTTTGTTTTTAATCTATTTATTTTGTCAGCAGTAAACAAATAATCGTTTTCAATGTTTAAAATGTATTTTTTTTCTAATTTGATTGGATTTTTTTGAGTGAATAAAGTAGTGCAAGTAAAAACATCCAATGCCTTAAAATTTATAAAGGTAAAAAATATATATACCTGTTTGACAAGATTAAAGAACAATATTTTTTTTCCTATTGAAATAGCGATCAACATTTTATTTTGATTGCACATCCAAATTAGACGTTGTGCTTTCCAGTGATTCAGTTGCTCTTTTTTTAAATAATCATCTTCTGTTCTAATGACTTTATACATCCCACGTGTTGAGCAGTCTCTCTTCTTTCCCCCAGTTTGTTCTGAGAAGCCTGATGATTTGTTGAACAGAAAATGTGTAATACTAAATTGAAGACATGTTATTTTTCTCTCTGCAGGTTGGCTGTAATCCCAACGAAGATGTAGCGATTTTTGCCGTCGATTCTCTCAGGCAGCTGTCCATGAAGTTCCTGGAGAAAGGGGAGCTGGCGAACTTCCGCTTCCAGAAGGACTTTCTGAGGCCGTTTGAGCACATCATGAAGAAGAACAGGTACGAACCCAAAGCCACCAGCGCCGAGCCTCTTCCACGTCATCTTTCCTATCTTTTCCTCCCTGATTTTTTTTTTTTTTTTTCACTCTGACTCCTGCCAACATTTCAGCTGACCCATTTCAGTCTTCTTGCATTACTTCTCCACCGATTTCACATGAAAGCCCCCGCCCTACCCCCCGTCTGTTTGGTTTGAGATGGTTTTTAAGTACAGTCATTTACAAACCAGTCAGATTTATTTAGCTGGGGATTTTGCAACAGTGTGCATGCAGCATGTGAAATGCTAACAGCTGTTTCACTGCCACACATTTCTGACAAGAACCAGGAGTTTAAACAAGAATCCGCTCACAGAAGGATAGATGGCAGCGGGGAGGACACGGCTAGCGGCCATGTAAACCGGGCAGAGCGTGGAGTCCATTAGAGTCGCGTGTGTGATTGTGTGTGTGAGAGAGAGATAGTTAGAAGAGGCAGAGCTTTCCTCCCATTCATGCTCTCTGAGCTGCTACATTTGCTTGTCACTATGGAAACAGTTGGTGCAACAAACCAGTTGATCTCAAGCTGTAATAACCACTTTACCTTAGAATGAGCCTGGGGATTTTATCAAGCGCTTTTACAGCTAATCTGCGTCAATAAACAGGCAAATTATCATCACTTCAGTTGATTTGACACATTCACGTCCCATTTTTTCCTCTTTCTCTGCCTTTTTTTGTCCCTCCATTTGAACCTGCCTCCACGCAGGTCTCCCACCATCAGAGACATGGTGGTGCGCTGCATAGCTCAGATGGTGAACTCCCAGGCTGCAAACATCCGTTCAGGCTGGAAGAACATCTTCTCAGTGTTTCACCTGGCGGCGTCCGACCAGGACGAGAGCATCGTGGAGCTGGCCTTCCAGACCACCGGCCACATCGTCAGTGAGTCCAACACTTCTTTGTCCAAACTTTTTTCATGTCGTCCCTTCAGTCATGCAGCAGAAATGGCAAGTCAAGCCATTTCCCGCTAGTCCTGACTAAGACTAGTTGCTGTATTTTTAGTTTTTTAGTATATTTTTTTCAAAACAGTTCAGTTATATGTAATCACCTCGTTAGAGACAAGACTTAGACTTACCTTACGAGCAAATCTGTCAGGTGGTCAGAAGATCTGATTGAACTTTAAACCAAAGTCTGTTTTTATTAACTTCTCTTATCTTCCACTTGTGTGCTTGCCGTTTAAACCTCCCTCAGCGAATGTATTCGAGAAGCACTTTGCAGCCACCATCGACTCCTTCCAGGACGCCGTCAAGTGTCTCTCGGAGTTCGCCTGCAACGCCTCTTTCCCAGACACCAGCATGGAAGCAATCCGCCTCATCCGCCACTGCGCCAAATACGTCTCGGAGAGACCGCAGGTCAATGTCGGCCAGATGAAGTCTGAATCCTACCTATACATAAATGTGAGGATTCATTTTGAACTCGTTTCTTCATCCCCGGCAGGCCTTCAAAGACTACACCAGTGACGACATGAATGTAGCCCCCGAGGACCGGGTGTGGGTGCGAGGGTGGTTCCCCATCCTGTTTGAGCTCTCCTGCATCATCAACAGGTGCAAACTGGATGTCAGGACCAGGTAGGCGGGATTAACCTTCCAATCACAAAGTTCATCGTTTTGACTTTTCCAAATTTTGTCACCTGACAACCACAAGCTGCTGGGATTTTAAATGCAAAACTGTTTGTAGTTGATATAAAACAAGAGAAAGAAGTTGTGTATGTGTTTTTAGACCTGTGATGTGGATGAGTGTGCTTGCGTTGCTCTTGCAGGGGCCTCACGGTGATGTTTGAAGTGATGAAGACCTATGGGCATACCTTCGAGAAACACTGGTGGCAGGACCTGTTCAGAATCGTCTTCAGGATCTTTGACAACATGAAGCTACCGGAGCAGCAGACCGAGGTAACGGACAAGTCTTTTCTTTCTGCAGCTTCTTAGATATCGTGTGTGAAGCGCGCTCACTCATGAGGCTTTTGTTGTGAAACCCTTCAGAAAGCAGAGTGGATGACCACCACATGCAACCATGCACTTTATGCCATCTGTGACGTTTTCACCCAATACTTTGAGTCCCTCAATGGACTCCTGTTGGATGACATCCTGGCTCAGCTCTACTGGTGTGTGCAGCAAGGTGAGTGCGTTCGTTGGGGGGCTTTTACAGGCTGTGTTAGCATTTTCACCAGATCAGAAAAAGAGGATTTTTTTTTTTGTAAATGTTTAAACTGTTTGTTTTATGAACCTGTTCTCCAAACAAAATTAGTTTATCATAAACGAAATAATAATAGAATCCACTTCCTGTGTCTCTGCCTCTTCACCTGCAGATAATGAGCAGCTGGCCCGTTCAGGCACCAACTGCCTAGAGAACGTGGTCATCCTCAACGGGGAGAAGTTCTCCGCCGAGACCTGGGACAAGACTTGTAACTGCATGCTGGACATCTTCAAGACCACCATCCCCCACGCGTAAGCTGACGCGCTGTCAAGGAGTTCCTTCCTCACCAGAAATACAGTGTGGGACCTGAATTTGAACTAAAGCTGTTCAGCTGGGCAATTTGTTGCTTGAAAATTAGTTTGTAGAACAAAATCACAATGCAGTGCTAAAAGCTAGAGGTATTTGGAATAATAGAATGACTATTTCATGTAGCGAAGCGACAAATAATGACATTGAAGGACGTTTATGTGGCAAGCTCACTTTTTTCACATGAAGAAGACCATAGAGAGGTAGAGGTAGTAAAAAAAAGTTTTGTTTTTTGGAAGGAGAAATGATAAAATAATATAAGGCAAAGCAAATTCTCCTCCCTCTCCTACAGGGTGTTTTAAACTGGAACCATCACTGAAAACAGTGGTCACAATTTTCAGCATCATTGGTGCTCCATACGTCCTGGCTGGCAGCACTGGTGCAGCTTTGTGTCTGCAAATGGGCGAAATAATCTGTGATTCGCAGTTGGTTCTGCCTGTTTTTAAATAAAATTTCAAATGTATTATTTCCCAGATCTGCATAAGTATGGAAAAAGAAAATATTGTATCTAAAGTTTTGTTTTTTTTTTTGTTTTTTTATTTCCTTTTGTTGTTCTCTTTCTTTGTTTGGTTTCTCTTTGTTTCTTGTTTTGTTTGTTCTTTCTTTCTATTGTTTTTATCACCTTTGAAGAAATGGGCTATTCTGATGTTCAGTACATATCATAGTAGGTGCTGAGATATTCTGCTTGCAAATGCACCAAAAATACACCAAAAGCTAAATGAATATTTTAGTAATCAAAGTGATTTTAACCTGGTTTTTAAGATCGACAGTTTTGACATTTTCACCAAAAACTGGTGTGATTTCTTTTATCAATTTTTTTTTCTGATATCAAGGTTGTTGACGTGGCGACCAGCAGGAGCAGAAGGAGAGCACTTTGCAACACACGGCCTGACTGACAAACAGTTGGTGAGGAAATTGTCCGTACGGTTTATCCAGGATATGCGGATGTTGTTCTTTTCTACCCTCCTATTATTTTGGGTTTATTTATATTTGTTGGATAGCAGTCGCTAAAATCTGCTTCGATCTCATCTCAGGACTCCGTATCCCAGAAGTCTGTGGACATTCAGTCCCGCTCTGACGACCAGCACTCCATCGGCAGCGGCGACAGGGCCATGATGGAGAGCCGCCGCCAGAGTCAGCACAGCTCGGCGTCGGCCGTCTTCGAGGATGGCTCGAGAAGCAGGACCTCAACAAGTGAGTCGGCCATTTTCCACAAAAACCAATCTCTCTCGCTGTTTCCTTTCCCATCATTTGTTCCCTGATGAATGTTTCCTGTCGTGTCCTGCAGAGATCCAAGAGCAGCGCTTGTTCTCCGCCCTGCTCATAAAGTGCGTTGTGCAGCTGGAGCTGATCCAGACCATCGACAACATCGTGTTTTTCCCCGCCACCAGTAAGAAGGAGGATGCAGAAAACTTTGCAGCTGCTCAGGTACAAAGTTTTAGTGACGCGCGTGACAACGAGGCACAGCATGGTGGAGATTTTGCCGAGTAGCTTTATAACCTTTATTTAATTTCAAGCGGGATGCTGGGTGTGCTGCGGACGTCCAAGTGGAGACGCAGGACCAGGGGATGTTCCGCTACCTGACCTCGGAGCAGCTCTTCAAGCTGCTGGACTGCCTTCTGGAGTCGCATCGCTTCGCCAAGGCTTTCAACTCCAACAACGAGCAGAGAACGCTGCTGTGGAAAGCAGGTAGGCGGACGAAGGCTGCGTCTGGGACTCCAGGTTGGCGCTGTGGCTCTCTAACGAGTTTTTCCTTTGTGCGTTTTTGGAGGTTTCAAAGGCAAGTCGAAGCCCAACCTGTTGAAGCAGGAGACCAGCAGCCTGGCGTGTGGGCTGCGCATCCTGTTCCGCATGTACACGGACGAGAGCCGACAGGACGCCTGGGAGGAGGTCCAGAGGCGGCTGCTCAAGTGAGGAACGCCTTCATGTGCTGAGCACTTACCACATTCGGTTTTGCATTGAAACGATTCATCGCAATGAATCGATTGTTAAAATAATCAACTCATTTAGAAATTGATTATCCATTATCTATAGCTTGGACTCAAAAAAGTCTATATATTGTAAGAGCAACAGATGAGCAAAAAACTGTACAAAAAAAACCATGCATTTTGCATTTAAAATAACAAAACCTTCTTTCCATTAGATGGGCTGAAAAGTTCTCATTTAGCTCCTCCTAAAAAAAATGTTTCTTTGCATTTTTCTCGTTAGTCGCTTTTATAAAATAAGTTCTCCCTGCAGTGTTTTTAGTCACACTTTAGTTATGAGGTATTAGTAAAATCTTCGGTCATTATTTTAATCCCTGGTGTTTTTCTGCTCTGCTAAGTGAGGTGAAATCTGGCCTGCTGGTTAAAATGTGTGCTTGCTGTTGCCAGCTACTCGGATTAGGTAGAAAAGTGTAAAAAGAAAAACAAAGCCAGCAGGAGCTCTGCTTCACTGTTCTCGTAAAGAAAAGCGTTATAGATCCAGAGGAACCAGAACGCTCCTTGTGATCAGCACTTCTGTGATTGCATCAGCGCGACTCAGAGCCTCACAGCCAGTCCTCATCCTGTTCGTCTTTCCCTTCTGACTCATCCTCCTGTTCTGATGCTGATATTGATAGTGATCCAAAGCAGAACACTGGTTTATCTCTCCTGCTTCACTGATTAACTTTGAGAGAGACGAAGATGATATCGGGTAGGAAATTAGTGTAAATGGTGGCCGGGTGTGTGAGTTGGATCAGTTCAGAGTCAAGATGGAGGAGGAGGTGGAGATCCAGTCACCAGATGCAGATGGAAACTGGAGCAGAAATGAAGAGGCTTTATCATCATTGTCCTGCTCGCGCCCTGTTGTGTTAATGTCTGCGAAATGTTTCTGTTTCGTTCAGCGTTTGCAGCGAGGCGGTGGCGTACTTCCTGGCTCTGACCTCAGAAAGCCACAGAGAGGCCTGGACTAACCTGCTGCTGCTCTTCCTCACCAAGGTGCTGAAGATCAGCGACGAAAGGGTAGGAAACCGAAACACAGCCTGGATTTAAATAAACGGAGACTTTTAATAATGATGTTGCATTTACAAGCTCAACAACCGCTTACAAAATGCTAAAAAAAATTGTAAACAGTTCTTCATCTTTTACATTTTGTCACCCCCAAACTTGATTCTATTGCAAAACATCAACACAAAAGAAAGTCTGTGTACGTGGATCCGTGCAGTGCTAGAATATTTTGAGCTAAGTAGCCTGTAAGAACATCAACACACAACCTGCACACTCTTTATTTTATAGCAAAATAAGAGAAGCTTTGAGACATTGATACTGTTGGACGACCTAAATGCTGACCTCTGTGTCTTTCTGCCTCCCCCCGGGACAGTTCAAGGCTCATGCGTCCAGATATTACCCCCTCCTGTGTGAGATCATGCAGTTTGACCTGATCCCTGAACTGCGGGCCGTTCTCAGGAAGTTCTACCTGCGCATCGGCCTCGTCTTTAACATTGCACAGCTGCCTGAGCCAGAGCCGGACCCCGAGGCGAGGCGTGCAGAGCCAGAAACGGACATGGAGGTGGGGGAGGAAGCTGGGGAGGAGGCCCAGTGATGCTGCACCCTCGTCCACCCCTCCGCCTACACAAACCAACCCACCGCAGAAATGTGCGGTTGTGCTGCGCCTCCTCAGGGCCCCCCTCTCCTCCCCCCTCGCCTCCTCTCCCTCTCTTCCTCCTGTTGTACGACAAACACTTTAACCTGATTGGTTGGAGGTCGAAAGCCCCACCCAACACTCTGGACCCTCACAGACGGAGTCGTCCGCTTCGTCGTAAAACAATAATGTCTTGCACCGGGTGTAGCGACGCCTCCACTGGATAAAACTACTGATCAGCAACTGACATGTACCCATAACTCTGATCTACGTCTCAACACGTGTGCTTCTTACTGTATGTTTAAAAAAAAAATGAAGAATGAATGATTTCAGCTACATGCAAATACTCAGCAACTCTGAAATTAATCTCTCACACATGGCTGACGATCTCTCTGCACTGCGGACGGCTAACATTAGCGTTGGTTAGTCTCTTGGATGAAACTAGTTGTACAGATCTGCCGCTTTGTAAAATAATCTTATAATAATAATAATAACACTAGATTTTGTTTATTTTTCTCCTGGATTTTTTTTGCTGTACTTGATCTTCTTTTTGTTGTTTTTTTTTTTTGTTGTTGTTTGTTTTTTGAATGCACTGGAGATCTTACTTTTGTGATAATTTATTTGACTGCATCACCTCCTCCTCCTGATTGTCCAACACGGTATGATTTGTAATTAAACAAGACTATGGAAAGTGAAGGGTTAAATTATTTCCGTTTTATATGTTCTTAAGATTTTAACAAAAGATGAGACGATGACTGGGCTTCTGGAGCTGGAAGACAAGGAAGCAAACTGATGCTAGCTGCTTTATTCTAATTTCTGTTTTCATGTGAGTTTAGTTTATCGCTCTACTGTACAAAAATCAGAAAACTTGACATGTTTTTTTTTTTTTTTTTTGTCTTTTTTTTTTTTGGTTTGGGGAAGGATATATGTATAGAGAAAATTACAAATGTTAGCCGTGCTTTAAGTGTAAATTGGATGCATTCCTGCTCATGGATGTAGAAAACTAAATGTATATGATACAGCAATGTAAAGTTTTCTATGTTGCAAAAGATTATGTACAACTTTCTGTACGATACATCATCTGGCATTCTAATCAGGTTCTAGGTCAATAAAGTTTTTGAACTTGGTTGATTTGAATGAAGAATCGGTGAGTTTTAACTTCGCCAATAATCAGTCGCAATTCAGGTTTAGTTTAAAAGTACATTTTAATGCATGAATTTAAAAAAAAAATGCAAGATGAATATACAGACGTTTTCAGATTGTTTTGCAATTACTATAGTTAGACTTTGGTTGCAGTTTTTCTTTTTTTTTTTTATGTCCCCATGAGCTTCCTTATCTGCAGCTGTGGAAACATTAAGATTGCAAGCCACAGTAAATGGAAACACCCTGCGGAGTCCGACTCATGGGGAACCGGATGATGTGGCGTTTCTGCCAGGGTGAAGCATCCAGCCTGCATCCTGAGTTATTAATTTGTTTCGTTTTTGTTTATTTTCTTGGATCTGAGTCGGGCTTCAGCCAGGTCTCTGTCCTCGGAGACGGATCCTCCACGTTATCGCTGCAGTTCATGCGCTTGTCCGGCTCACGTTTTGCGGGGCTGCACAGTGAAAGAAGTTGAATATTCAGATAAATAGATTCTGCTAATTGAATCTTAAAATAATATTTAAAAAAATATTGATCTCTTTAGGAAAACCTTTAAGAATGAGAAACAGATTTTTACTGCCTGGTCTGCTGCTATCTCCACCCTGCAGCAGATGAGCCCAGCAGACTCCCTGCATCACCACCAGCTGCCGAGTGAAACCATGAGCTGCTGTTGGCTGCCGTCTCTCTGGCAAAGACACAAAGTGCTAAGCTGACCCTCCGACTGCTGGAGGAGAGTACTGGAGGGTGCCGGAAGCAGCTCTTTCTTTATCCCTCCTCCTGTCTGATGGGAAACTGCTCCCAGTGTCTTGGAAAATAAATGTATCTGAACGGATTTTCTGGTGAAACGGGTAAAAACTTCTTGGGAGAATGGGTACTTCATTCTTATGAGCACTGGTGATTTCAAGGTCTACATGTTATTCATCGCAGATGAAATGAGCGCCAGGATGACGTGAGAAAAGTTTCCCTGTCGCTGAGCGGTTAGAGAGATGGAGGTTGTTAGGTCAGAGCCACTGTGGGTGGTGAAAGCAGAATGCTGCATTGGTTTGTTTTGGCAAAGATTACTATCAAAATTGGCCAGGTGGAAATATTCAAAGACGAATGTGACCAGATTGGTGCAGGTTAGTTCTGAAGACGATCGATGTCTTCGTCAGGGAGCCGTCGGAATCAAACTCTTAAACACAAAATGCTGAACTAATCACAACGATGCTTCAAAATCTGTTCAGCTCTGGCAAACATTGCTAATTCACTCCCTCCTCTTGAAATGAAAATTACACTCATGGATAGCATCTTTAACAGCTTCATTTCAAAGCTTGTAGTCATAAGTACTATTCCAAGCCATTTTCATGTTATTCTCAGTTTGCAGAGTTAAACTGTTGCATCTCGTAGAGATGAGAAGCAAGTGTTCGGCTAAAGGGAGATATCAAACTGAAAAGGCTCTGGAAAGTTGGTAGTGTGAGGAAATCAAAGCTCAGATTTAATTCTTAATTCAATACATGAAGTTCATTTAGGCATTCAGACTGCAAATATAGGTACCTCTAAGGAAGTTGACGTCCCATGAGTTTTTCTTTTCAGGAAATCCGGGAGCAAGGGAAGGACCCAGTTAATACTTCAGCAGATTTGACAACGTTCTGGTTCTGGATCATCTTCTATATGTGAGTTAAACAGATTTGATAAATTTGGAAGGAAAAACTTACTACGCATGGTTTTAGGACAGCTGCGAAAGAAGTTAGAAGTTGCAACTTGTCCATACTGGCAATCTACTGCTCTGACGAGCTGCCTGGGTCAAGTTCTTTTATCCATTCAGAGAACAAAAGCATTACTGTACTTTAACAAGACAGAATTATGCAGGTTTGAATATCGCTATATAATCGTACTTCAATGCTTGTGCAGGTGAGGGTTTTGAGCCTCCTCCTTCAGCTGAAGCTCCAGCTGTTTCTGTTCTCTCCTCAGAATCTTACGGAGGGTTGACAGCTCTCTGATCACTTCCTGTTGACCTGCTGGAGAACACAGTAACTCAGGATTAAAAACATGAGTGTGAAAAGGGATGGTGTGGAATTCTAGTGCGATTTACAAAGTTTTGCACCCTTAAACTGTTGGCACATCCTCAAAAGATCCAATAATATCAGGCAAAATGTGGAATTTTTGTTTGAATATTTGTATCCAGGTGTTTGCATCAGACTCACCAGGTACTGAAGGCTTCCTCTCAGTAACTGGTTGGATGCTTGGTGCTGATACAATACGCTCCTGGCGGAAAAAAATATTTGTTTATTTGTAAGTTGCGTGCAATAAACTGATGACTTTGACTATATTTGTGTGCATTGCTAACTGACTTACAATTCTTGAAGCAGGTGAGCTCACATCAGATGACGGACTTGGTGAAATACTTGTTTGCTTCCTCTGCAAAGTTGGGACCGGAGGAGATGGCTCCCTCTGCAAAAACACCTGGAAAAACACACAGTGCATCTTTGACGATCTGTTTAATAAAACCCCAAACTTCCACGTCTGGTGTTGTTTCCGCCTGAGGATCAAACCTTCACCCCAGTCTCACGTCTCTTATATATGATATATGTATTATTTTTATTACTACACTGCTAACTTACAGTCCTTGGAGTAAGTGGTCCCACGGCAGAGGAAGGACTCGTCACAGCATTTGTACGCCTCCTGTGCGACGTTGGGATGGAAGGAGATTCCCGTCTCTGTAAAAATAAAAAATGTTGAAAAACCCGTCAGTCTTTAATGATCTGTGCCAAATCTATCAACAGATTTCCTTTTTCTGTAAACATCTGGTACCTCATTTTGACGGACTCTCCGTGGTGCATTCAGATTTTTCTGCTCCTTGCTGAGAACCTTCTCGACGTCACGAGTTTCGGCGTGATTGCTCTGTCTGCCTTTGCTCTGCGGCGAGAAACAAAGGTGACTCTCTAACGAATGCAGCGCGAGAATGAAGTTGGTGTGACATTGCGTGAGGCCTCACCCTCATCTCTTTTTCTCGCCTCTTCTCCTCCTCGTACTGCTGCTGTATGCGGAGCCTCTCCAGCGCCAGCTTCTTCTCCTCGTCCTCCTCAGCAATCCGAACGCGCTCTCGCTCCTCTGCCTTTTTTCTCTTCCTCTCCTCTATCTGTTTGAATAAATTCACAAGCTGGCGAAATAAAACCCGACGCAGTAACTTTCATAATTAAAGGATTTCCAGAGGAACTTTGCAAAGTTTGCTCCCCTAGGCTTCATGAATGCAGTAAGTCCCTGTAAGCCTCTCTAACCTACCTGTTGTCTCAGTTCCTCTGTGTACCTGTCCTGCTGCAGAGGCGACGGATGACTCGACTCTACAACATCAGACAAGACACGAGAACGTGGGAAAAAAACGGAAAAAAACAGACAAAACACAAACATGTGGACAGAAGTGATTAAGCAGAGACCTTGCAGAGAAATTGGAGACTCTAATTCTGCTCCCACAGAGGTCATCCTCTTATTATTAAAGCTGCGCATTTGATACAGGTCACCTGGAAACATAGACGGAAAATGAACAGATTGAGAGTTCCACGCCTAAATCTGCAGCTGCGGCTTATGTGCAATGCAAGAAAAGAAGAAAAAGAAAATAGATGTCAGCACATCTTTAATTAGATTCAAACTAAGGACCTGAAGATGCACTAAATTCTGACTTACTCTTTTGTAAAGCAAAACGTGCAGAGAGGAAATATTTATTTCAACAAATGATGAATGAGTGAATCGAACGAACGAAAAGCTTCAGGTTCCAGTCGACTTACTGACAAGGTTTCCGTGTTTGTCTCTAATCGGAGCTCCTCCTCCGCCTTTCCCCCAGGGGTCGTACACCACCAGTTCACCCTCCAGCTGAGCAGCCTCTCTCCTCTTCTTCTCTTTCTCTCTTTTTGTGCATCCTTCTTTCTCTGCAACCTGAACAGAGAACGCCCGGATGTTCTGTCCCAGTCGCCGCTGCGGCACCGTGTAGTAAACACAGGGTTTTTTTTTTTTTTTCTCCTTTGAGATGCAGTAGTTATTGACCTGCAGCCTTGGTGCCTCTCTGTAGCTCTCGGTGCTCTCGCTCCGTTGGGAAGTCTCGCATGTCTCCTTCTGCTGAGCTTCTCCAAACATCCCACCTGTGAAGATAATTCAACTAAAATAGCACAACGATTTTGTGAGTTGTTACTAAGTTATTGCTAGTGATAGTGCTCCAGTGTCAAGATTTGTTTTAATATAAGATGAAAAAAGGGAAAGTATCTTTCTAAGCAGAACCTGCTTTATTAAAAGAGAACAGTCCGGTTTTGTAACAGCAGATAAATGAGCATTTTAAACACAACTTCCTGCATCTTGCAAAATTATTTATGCTCCCTGATTTTTTCATGTATTCGCACTGCAAATAATAGCTTGTCTTTCATAAGGATTTTGGTGGTAGATCAACACGAACTACAACATCAGACAAGACACGAGAACGTGGGGAAAAAACGGAAAAAACAGACAACTAGCGCAAACTAGTGCATAATAATAATAAGGCAGAAAGAAAAGGACGTATAGTTTTCCAACATTCTTTACAATGAAAAAATCTACAATAAAAAATCTGAAAAGTACGGTGTGCATTTCTCTGACATCTGACATCTCTAATAAAAGTAAAAACCCAGGCAGAGCAACTCCGGCCTTCAGACGCTACAAGGTTATTAAATACTCTGTCTGCATGTAACTTAATCTCAGTATAAAGTCTCCAGTTCTGTGTTGCTGAACTGGAGATGCTCCTTCTGTGGCATCCCAGGTGCTCAAAGGAGCGTTATCACAGATCCTTCCTTACAGCAGCTGTTGTGTTAGGATTCATAATCATCACTGCTCCAAACTTAAATGCAGTAAGTGTTTTATCTCCTTGCCTTATTTGCACAGTTTTTTTCATTTCCTCAAAGTGATCTGTTGTTTTTGAACACACCATCTCCATGGTGAAACATGGTGGTGGCACAATGGTTCCTGCGCAGGGATCGTGAAAATGAATGGAGCTAAATACAACACCTGATGAAAACTTGTTAGAGCATGTAAAAGACTTGAGCATTGAAAGCACAGTCTCCTGGCAACAGAACAGAAAAAAAAGTATCTATAACTTTTGTTCAACTTTACAACCTATTATTGTGTTGGTCAATCTCATAAAATCTCTACAAAATACATTACAAGGTGACAAAATGTGAACAAAAAAAAAAAAAAAAAATCAAGATTGATGCATATATAGTTTTGCAGGTTATTGTAATGAAAACAGGAAAACTGAACACATTGTCAGCCATCTCATCCTCCAATCAAAGTGGGCCGGTGTCCTGTCACGGTTAGTTTCTCTAATCAAACACAACTGAAGCAAATAATTATGCCATTCACAGAACTGGACCGAACACTCAGATGATTATCAGTCCAGATAATCATCTGATTCAGATGTGTTGCGCCATGAACACAACTAAGAGCTGCAGGACTCTGGGCCTCCAGGTCTGAGCTGCAACAATCCATAGAGTATTGAATTCTGTAAAAACTGACTTTAAGGTACCGTGACAAACACACCACTCGCACTTACACGACAGCGCATGCATGACTGAATGATGTGACTGTGATACTTTACTCAGATATTGGTTAGAATAACGATCCTGCTTTCTGGGTCCTTCAAACCGGCTTGCGTCACCATTGGAAACTATCTGAGATCCGGGAGGAACAACAGGGACCCTGCAAAACACACACACGAAAATGTACAACCGGTTCACTTCGGTATTCATTTTACTCTTACATAATAATATAAAGCAACTGCTAGCTACCATGGGATGGCCACCTGCCCTTGCATGCCAGGGAAGGCATTGTAATAATTAAACGGTGGGACCACTTGCACCGTTCCCATCCCACACAGAGGCAATGTGTTCCCTGGCAGCTGACTGAAGTTTGGACTGAAGTTCATCAGGGGATTGTGTCCAAGAGTTCTGGGTTGCGAGCTTTCAAAGAGATTATCACGTTTAGAAACAAACCCCGGGGCATCAGAGACATCCTGTTCCAAGCTCTGGTGCTGATGAGATGCAGCGCCAATCTGCTGTTTGAGAACAATACATCATGACTGAGTAATTGATCAACCTGAAATGAATGTTTTAGCTTTTTCTATAAATGCAGCTCGTCTACCTCTTTCTCAGGGGTTGTAGCTTCGGCAGCACCAAACTTCAGCACAGATTTCTTCTCCCTGATAACAAAAGATATTGAGAAACCATCACATGTTGACACTCAGCCTGAGTTCATTAGGCATCCACTTAACCCTGAAATGCTCACAGACACATTTTAGGGTTAAAATATAAATATGTTTGCTACAACTGCTGCAACATAGTTATGTTGCAAAAGAATATGCAACATAGAAATTATTTTCTGTTTTAGATGGTCTCCTGTGTTTGTTTGAATCCACTTTTACTAGGAGTGGAGGAGAGGAATAGATTATAACTGCATCATTAAAAACCTTTTCTTGTTTTTCTGTTGCTCTGCCATTTGTCTCAGCAATTCCTGCTTGTACTGCTCCTTCTTCATTTGAATAACGCTCCGTTCCTCGACTGCCCCTGCATTGACAACAACAGATGATCCATCAACAACACATCCATCAATGGATATCCCTTGACGCACTATCAACAGTGGATCTTACCGATCATTAGTCCAGTTGCGAGCTCTTTCTCCACTTTGTTGGCAGTAGGTGTGGATTTTGCTGTTGTCTTCAGGTTCTGTCGCGTTTGACTAATGCTGAGCAAAGATATACAAATTACGACATGCTTAAACTCTTGAGCATTTACCTTGTTTTTTTTTAAAGAAGTGCTTTATTGGCTATAAACCTTTCGAAGTGTGTTTTTGATGCCACAGTGTCGGAAAAACTAATCTGTGCATTGCAGGAGCAGAAGGTCGTAACCCAGCAACATAAGCCCACGAAGTGGTTACCTTATTATCATAATGATATAAGTTGCTATTTTTGTATTTTGTCGTGCTTTATTTCTTGGACAATGACAATAAAAGGATTTCTGATTCTGATTCTGATTTTACTTGAAACTAAAATATTTTTATCCTCCAGTCGTCAACAGAAGTAGGGTTAGGGTTAGGGTAAGGTTGCTTACTCTGCCTTCAAGATCCTGTCGCTGCTGTTTTGGTCTCGAATGGCAAGGGCCTCCATTTCCTTTATGTCTCGCGAATCTCTGCCATAAGCCCATCCAAAACAGAGTGAATTCAGTCAAGGTACTATGAACCAATCCCTAATGAAACCCTGTTGAAGTTCAACGTCATTTTTGACAATAAATAAAAGCTGTACCTCCTCTGTCTATGATCAGGGGTTCCCCATTCCTCTTTGCACACCTGCTCATTCGTGCTTCTGCCTTGCCTCCTCCGGCGAATGAGGTCACACTCCTCCTCTTCCTCTGTGTTCAGCTCCTCCTCAGAGCTGCACGTCTTTCCCGGCTGATGAATTTCCCATCTCCTTCGCCTCCAGGAGCAGGGACGCCTGATGTCTGGGCTTCTTCTGTAGTCTCCTGCCTCGGTCAGAGTGGCAGCATTTTTCACGGACATGGGACTCTCCCTCTGATGGGGCGGAGTGCTTGTCTGGGTACTTATGAAGGACGGAGTAGAGCCGGGACTACTTATGCTTACAGCATCAGATGCTTGATGTTCTGGCTGAAAATGATAAATTATGTGGAAATTAGGTTACATTTCTTAAGGGAGGCGCTTAAGGATGTATTTCTCTACTCATACCTTAGAGGTGACCGGATGTGCTCCCTTCTTTGCCCTTCCGTTTTGAGCTTGCTCTTGGAGGAAAAGGTTGTATTCTCTCTGCCTCTCTTCTCTCAGTCGTTCCTACGACAAATTGAAAAGAAAAACAAAGTTGCAAAAGCTAAAAAGCTTTCAACATTTTTTTTTTCCAAGTGAAAACAAGAAAAATGTACGGAACAATCACCCACCTTGACTGATACCTTCTCCTCAATAGGCAAGGAAAGAGCCTGCTGCTCCTCATGCACATGACTCTTGCAATCCTTTTTCTGAAGAAAGTAGAACAAAACAGTCATTTGAATCCACATACACTGAGCAAGAAAGATAAGGAGTTGTAAACATGATTAGCAGAGAAAATGATGAGACCTTGGCAGCATAATCTTTGTACTCCAGCTGCAGCTCCAGCAGCAACTTCTGCTTCTTCTTTTCATAATCTCTTCCCAGAGCAGCTATTCCTGAATCTGGAAAATGCATTTTATGCTAGGCTACCATAAAACACTACAATTAATACAGCTGGAACACTTTCAGAGGCTTGTATAGTACCTGTGTCAAGATTGTGGGTTATTTCCTGAGCTGCTGACGCGGATGGAGGCATGCTGGAGACTTATTTTATTGCGCAACATCAGTCTTTGACTGCATAAGACAAACACAAACTGAGTATTCAACGCTGCTTGAGTACATTTCAAAGATGCTGCTATGAAGGACATACCTCGGGTTTGTTTGTCTGTTCCTGCGTCATTGTACTCCAGAAATGCCCCGCTGTCGTTCATACACACAAAAGAAATGAGTCTTTCTTCAGAATAGCCAGCTGAAACGAGCGTTTTTGTTTTAAAGAGTCCCTGGTTGCTACGGGCAACCATGACGCGATGTCCCGACAGACTCTGCAGTTACTGGCAAGAAACCGTAAACAAAACAAAAATTGGACTAAAATAAAATTAAAACTAAAAGTAGCAATAAAATAATTTAAAAAAAATAATAAGAAATAAATAAAAAAAACATACGAGGTCATAATAAAAGACCCCCCCAAAAAACCCAGAAAATGTGTTTTTTATATAGGCTACAATTGTTTTGTTCATCTTCACCTAATACTACTTGCCAAAATTTTCTCCATTAATGCATGTACATAGTGACAATAAAAACATAGCTGTTATTAAAGTAATGCTGGCAGATTCAAAGGGATTCAAAGGATAATAGTTGAAGAGAATCTTTCACATTTCAAGGTCTGAACGAAACCGCCGCTAGATGGCAGTGTCTCCTCAACAGTCAGTTGCGGTCTTCTATGGACTATACCATCTGTTGGTGATGACTGTCATTTCAGAAGAGTAACCCATACGCTAGTTATTATAACTCGTAGTAAATCACGTGAATATCTTAAACATTACATTTTTAAATAAAAATTATATCACCGATGAATTAACAGCAGATTTATGAAGCACTGAGGCCAAAGGTCAATCAACATTGTCAAGCTTTGGCATGTTGGTTTGGTCCAACTGTCATGGCTTCCTGAGCGAGTGGACGCTAGGCCCCAACAATCTTTGGAGAAACACCAGGTTTCGCCTCTTATTTGAGGAGGAATTTGGGGGGTTTTTTACACATCAGGTGTCGTTTTTGGCCGTTAAATTTCACCATGGCCGGGAGCAGCACGGCTCAGAAAACATGGGAGCTCTCCAACAGAATGCAAGAGGTGCAGAGCATCGATGAAATTTACAAATATGACAAGAAACAACAGCAGGAAATCCTCGCCGCGAAGCCATGGACGAAGGAGTATGTTTGAGTGTGTTGTCTGTTTTTGCTGAGCATTAGCGTAAATCGATGTTTGGGCGACTTTGTGTGGTGTTTGTTCTGTTAGTTCTGGTTAAGTTAAAGCCTGGCTAGTCACAAGCTAACATGCTAACTGTCCTCTGCAGCAGCAGTTTGTTGTTTGTTTACAAAGGTTTACATTTGAGTTGTGGCTTCGCTGAACATATTCTGAGGCAAGAGATCACTTAGATCTGGTGTCATAATCATATTTATCTCACTTTTGGAAAAACAGAAAACTTTGTACATGGAGCATTTTTGTAGCCATTTATCCCCAAAATGTGTATGTAATACTATATATAAGTATTTGATTATGTTATAAAATGAGAGTACGACTTAGACAAGTGATGCATTGAATCAGATATACTGTAAAAAAAAAAAAAAAAAAAAAAAAACAGTTTAAAAGGATAGAGTGCTTATTTGTGATTGATTGTCTCTTCAGTCACCACTACTTCAAGTACTGCAAGATCTCAGCCCTGGCCCTGCTGAAGATGGTGATGCACGCCCGCTCCGGTGGAAACCTGGAGGTGATGGGTCTCATGCTGGGGAAGGTGGACGGAGAAACCATGATCATTATGGACAGCTTTGCACTGCCAGTGGAGGGGACTGAGACCAGAGTCAATGCCCAGGCTGCAGCCTATGAATACATGGCCGCCTACATTGAAAATGCCAAACAGGTAAGAAACTGGCTTCCTCTGGGTTAGAGAATCCATAACAAGCAGGTTTAAAAAACTAGTGCACTAAAACTGTCTGTAGACTACTAGAGTTTTCTGTTAATTTGAATCCTGTGTATAAATGAATGAATTTGTTATTGTGATTCAAGAATAGTTTCGGAAGTATCTTCTTGATCAGAGTACTTTGTCTTAGATGGAACAACAACCAAACTATAGAATTAGCCACTTTAAGGTAAAACTTGCCTTAATAATTTAATAAACGCTGCAGCTTACAGACTTTTTGTACAGCAGTTTATACTTGTGTTTTAGAAAAGCTAACATGATGGGGTTACCGCACCCTTTCACTATCAACCTTTGTAAATGGTTAATATTTTAATACCATAAACTTAAATAATTTTAAAGTTCTCTATCCTATTCCCATGTGTGACATTTCTAGGCTAATTATTCCTATTTCATCTGTCCCAGAAGGTTTGGGCTTTTAAAATGTTCTTGTGTATTGCAGTTATCGGCACCTTAGGATGTATAAAAATCTTCAAAAGAAAGTCTCTAAGTAAAACATTAAGAACAATTCAAATGTCAATTTCAGTACTTCTAGTCAGTCAGCAGAATGTTGGTAATTATAAGAATATATTTTTCAATTATTTTTCCCCCCAAATAAATCAATAATTTCTATCTCATAGATTTTACGAAACCTTTGAATGGTAATCAATTACTTCTTGTCTCCTTGTGTCGTACAGATTTTATGCGAAACTTTTGTGAATTTTTATTTGAACTCTATAAAAGGGGAAAGACATGGGAACATGCCTTTCACATCAGAAAAAATCTGTAGGGTTCAAAACAATGATATTTATATTGAAAAACAATATAAATATATGAAAAACATATATTTATATGAAAAACAAAAATAAACTCTTAAACTAACAATAATTATGCCAAGGTTGACTTTTTTGCCTGATGTAATTTTTAATCAAAGACCATGTTGTAGTGTTTTCTTGCCATCAGTGTTGCTGTGAGTTTAACTTTTCAACATTATGCATGTAATCTGTTGTTAGGTCGGTCGGTTGGAAAATGCTATTGGCTGGTACCACAGTCACCCAGGCTACGGATGCTGGCTGTCAGGCATAGACGTCAGCACTCAGATGCTCAACCAGCAGTTTCAGGAACCTTTTGTGGCGGTTGTGGTAAGCCAGAAAAAAAGTAACTTTCATTTACATTCGGCCTTTATAAAATCTCTAAAAACTTAGTTATCTTAGTTTAACACTTTAAGTCTTAAATATGATTGGATTTTCTTTAAGAGATCTTGAAATATATTTCCTTTGGTCTTAAATTTGTACATTTATTTGCAGCTCAAGATGCAGGAAGGCAAAAAGCCCTCTGACATCAGACATTCAGCGTTCCCTGCAAAAACTCAATCTGCTTTATTGTATTTTAAGCAGTTAAAATCTACATTTTCATTTAAGCTCTTTCTTCAGATGTTTATACCTAAAAAGATTTGACTGTAAAAGATTGATTCTAATAGTTTGGTATTGCCAAAATACACAAGTTTATGATTTAGAAAAGTGAATTTTACTTACTGAAATGATGGAGTGGCTCATGTATAGACTAAGAAGTTGCTAAATAAGCTACAAATTTTTATTTTAAGTCACTTATTCAGGTCTTAAATTCCAATTATGTATGAACTTGTAAGTCCCTGAAACTTTCAGAATCCCTGATTAAAAAAATAAACACAACATGCGTCACTGAAAGGATTTATTTATGTCTCAGTTCAGCTTTGTAAGTTGCTCGGTAAATTTTTTTTGTTGTTGTTGCAAACATATATCCTTTGTACACCTCATTTGGTACAGCAGCACTTAAATGCTGGCGGCGTCGTATAATGAAGTGTGTATTTTCAGCACACTGACAGCCAGAGTGGGAGGCTCATGGGGGCCAGATTTGAGCGGTCCCAGGAGGATCTCACGACCTCTGACTTTGTTTCCCCCCTTTCTACTGTAGATCGACCCCACTCGGACTATTTCTGCAGGGAAGGTCAATCTCGGTGCCTTTAGGACATACCCAAAGGTATAGCAAAGACATTTCCTGAACCAGTTCGTTTTCTGTTTTAATTTTTATTTATTTTAGTAATTAGATTTTTTTTAATTCTTATTATTTATGTTGTTCATAAATGTAAAATAATCAACCTTGGATTTTCAGGGTTACAAACCTCCAGATGAGGGGCCGTCAGAATATCAGACAATCCCTCTGAATAAGATAGAGGATTTCGGTGTGCACTGTAAACAGTGAGTACTTTGGCGTTTAAAATGTTGCTCTTGCATTCTGATTCTGCCCTCGCGGCTCATATTTTTCCTCATACGTGTCCTATTTAGGTATTACGCCCTGGAGGTGACTTACTTCAAGTCTTCCCTTGATAGAAAGCTCCTGGAACTCCTCTGGAATAAATACTGGGTCAATACCTTAAGTTCCTCCAGCCTGCTAACGGTATGTAAGCAACTTCAAGAACCAAAATGCGCACTAATTGTTTGGCATTTTGATTTATGGTTAATTATTAGACTATAACTCATTTGGACATGTGGTTGCCAGCTTGTGATGTTGTGATTTATTACGGCATATTAGCTAAGTCCCCGTGTTTGTTGGCTTTAGTAATAAGCTGTATGTGAACTTTTTAACACAGTTTAGAAGTAAAGTTGGACGAGATTCACCCCCCGCCCCTTCCTCCTCCGCAGTTTGGTCTGAATATTGAAAACCCATCGTGCCAATTTACACTATGGTTGTTGTAACTCTGCCCTGCGCTCCTCTAAATACCTTAAACAGACATCAGGCTTATCTAAGCAGGGAGCTCTTTGACGTTGTGGGGGAAGATGAATTGACTAGATGTCAAGAACAAGCTGCTCCGCGGGTGACAGGCTTTGTCAGTTTCTGCACTGTCCCCCTCGTCAGGGGCCCCCCCGAGTGATTGTGTTTTAATTACCTTCTCTACTATAAACACGACCTCACCTTAAGCAAACGTCTCGCCGACGTTCAGTCATTCACCACGGCTCGCAACGTGTTTTCAGCGGCTTGTTGGGCAGATTAGTTGCTGTTCTTTATGTGGAAAAATCTGTTGTCTGGGTTCTTTGTTGGCAAATTCTGCATGGGTTGGTTTCTTTGTGTGTAAGTGAATGTTTGTGTGCCGGACGCTCAGAACTCGGACTACACCACGGGCCAGGTGTTCGACCTGTCGGAGAAGCTGGAGCAGTCGGAGGCCCAGCTGGGCAGAGGCAGCTTCATGCTCGGCCTCGACACGCATGACAGGAAATCCGAGGACAAGCTGGCCAAAGCAACGCGAGACAGGTGGCTATCTTTACATTTAAAAAAAAATAAATTGTCACACTTTAAATCACTTATGTTTGACTTAATTACCTACCTTGGCTTGCAAATGGAGTCAAACTCGTAACATAAGCTATATATATAGTAATGGAGATTGTTTTTACATTATGTTTGTTTTACGTTTTCCGTGTATGTCAAAAAATTTATATTTTGTCTTAGTAAGTAGGTGACGTCTGCAGGCAACTGGGTGCCCTCTGGTTCGTTTAGATTTATTGTAGTGCGCTGATTTGAAAAAGAAAATGCATTCTTTATTTTTCAGATTTTTATGTGTAAAATGTCAAAAACATTTACACTAACTATATTTTTACACGGCCTGTAACTTAAAATCAAGTTGATGGGATAAATTTGAACTCCATACATCTGCTTTTTAAAATATTTAAACAGATTGTAGTCATTATACATTTGTTCTGTAACTGTGTATGTATGAAACTAAACAATATATTTTTTTTATGGACCTCTCTGGAGCGATTCTCATGCAGATGTATCTATTCTGCCTCCCTCCTTTTTTTTTTTTTTTGTTTTCTTGCCGCTGCTAATCTTCATTTTTCACTCTGCTTTGTTTCAGCTGCAAGACGACCATAGAGGCCATTCACGGCCTGATGTCCCAAGTCATTAAAGATAAACTCTTCAATCAAATCAACACATCCACCAATTAACACCGAAAACACAGTTTTATCTCAAAATTATTTCTTGTGCATGGCTGGCTGTACTCCTGCTTAGATTACCACCATTTCTGCTTGAGAAGGTTTTTGTTGAACAAAACTGCAGTAAAAAAAATAAAATATTAAAGGCACCATCCTACGTGAATATATTTTTATGTGATCTGTCACATTGCATCTGATAAAGAGGATCATTTGAACAATGTAGTTGAGGTAAACATTACTATCCAAATACTCTAAACACACAGTGTATATTTAGGCCTCTAAATGAAACGCGTTTTAGGGCAAATCCCTCTCCAGAAAAACATTTAAATAACCCATCGCGGCCACATTTGGCTCCCACCACGTCGCAGCATTACATAACCGAATGACGAACCCCAGCCCCTGCACAGGCTCAGTGGGGATCGCCCGCCCTGCCTGGGACGTCCCTGCGGGCTCACATGCTCCGCGCCGCTCGGCCCTCGGCGGCAGACGCGCCGGCGATGCCGCCAGCTGCGGTGGAGGCGGTGATGCAGCGCAGAGGCACGAGCCGCGCACACAGGAGTCCATTCACCCCCGGCGTGTCTGCTCTTCATCGAGGCGAACGTCCACCCTGTCTGCCTCTCTTTTCCACTGACAGCTGTTTTGACTTGCCATCGTGTCGTGTCTTGTTTTTCTGGTATTGTAATGGTTTAATGTGTATTTGTAATGTCATGTGTCGCAGGGGAGAGAATCCCGGCGGGGCAGTGGAGGAGATGCCTGGTGTTTTTCATGCACATTTGCTGTGGCACAACTGCTTGTAATAATTTTCTTAAACTATTATCTAAATTGTCTTCAGGTTCAAGGTAGAAAAATAAACCCTGCTATATTAAATTTAATTATGAATGTAAACTTGTTAAATAAGGTTTCTGCAAAAACCCACTGATTAGCTCATGCTTTTGCCAGATATTCAAATGAATTTCGTGGATGTCTGTCACAGTGCTGATGAAGTATTTAAAATATGCACGGCTAATAATGTTTTCCCTTATTCCCCTTTCCTCATTGTTTTAGATTCATCGAAACATGCTGAACTTGTTCAGTGTGTAAACATAATGATTATCTCCAGATGGACATTTGCATGCATGACTAAAATTGCATTAGGAAAAGCCAAAAATCCATTAACCATATATATATATTTTGTTTTCTTTGTATTTTAACTCCACAGTACGTCCCTACTCCTTCAAAGGGCGAATGTATCAAAAGTTTGACACTGCCATGAGTGCAGATGATTAATGAGATTAGTAGCTATCGATTACAGACACCGAAAGAAGGTCCTGGTGTTCAAATGTCCCAGGTAAGATGTTGAGATGTTTAGCTTGGGCCGGTGACGAATTAAGCAGCGATGTGTGTGAAGATGGAGAACGCAGCCCAAAAAATGTGGAGGCACAACACTTCCTCTCCACCATGTGCTCCTGCATAAGTAGAGGGCGGTCCCTCCCTCAGGAAGCTCAGGTCATGGCATGATGTAGATTAACAATGCAGGGGTCACTGCATGTGGTGGGTTCCTGACTTGGTGTGTTTTACTGAAATATTATCTCTGTAATGTAGCAATAACAGGCCAACAGGGTAAACTGCAAAAGAGATCCTTCAAACAAAAAAGTTTTTTAAGTGGCTCCGTGTATGTACAACGTTGGTAAATTATAAAAATATAACTATTTGTCGTCAAACTCACATTTTGCCAAATCAATGGCCGCTCTGCTTTAGCTTTCACGCAATTCAGTGTGAAAGAGAATTTGTTTTTTTTAAACTATTCCTTTTAAATCAAACAAAAGTTTCCAGTGAGAGCCCAAATATCCAGATAGAATTTGAAATCAATAGCTCAGGTAAAGTCCAAACCTGAACCCAATTGGCAATCAATAAGTTGCTATTCACAGACACTCCAGTCAATCTTCTTTTGCAGAGAAGAATGAGTAAAAACAAGTGTTTAAATGTCGATTAGGATTAGATACCTTTTCAGATTTTCGTCTAGAATGTCTTTTGATCTTAATGACACAAATTAACATAAGAAAATGTAAAAATTTTAAAGTGTATGTCTGTATTTTTAATAATTTAATGGCTTGTTTCGAGTTAAACCGATTTAAAATTAAAAAAAAGCAAAGACGTCTATTTCCGCCGTATTCCGCACGTCCTGGTTGCCGCTATTGCGTTGTTTCCATAACAACCACGTGCTAGTATCAAACAAACTTTGTTAGCGACCCTAACCTTAGCTTTCTCACTCCTCCGCAGCCGCTTCCTTTTACTTCAGTTTTAAGGCGTTTGCTGAACTCGACCGGAAGGAGAAATTTGTAAGTTTTTGGCCGCTTTTTTGTGAGGAGGCGTTGCGTTAAATGTTTTTGTTATTCAGTTCATACAAAACGTGTCGTGGTGCGCTTTTAATTTAATTTAAATTTATTTTTTTTAATTACATTTTCACTTCACAAAACGTATTTAAAGGCGCAGCTATGAGTTTTGCACGTCATTTATGAGAAAAAAAAGAGAACTAAAGGCTATGGCCGCGTTTTTTTTTTCGATTCAGGGACTTGGTTAGCTGATATATGTTATATATTGTTATTGTTTTAAGGGTTTGGATAGGAATGGAAAGAAAAAGTATTCAGAAAAATGTTTATGTTTACAAAACTTATTTCATGGACTTTTGAGATGAAATGTGTTGCAGATATTTTCAAGAACTTAATTTTGTTTGGTTCCATTTCGTCCCTTATTTGTTGCCGTAGTACGCATTTTGTGTTGCGTTAATGTTCCTAATATTGTCAATTGCGTTTTCATTTGTTAATTTGCATGTTATGTAATAGTGGGTTATGTGCAACAAATTGCATGTTAAGGTTTTTTTTTTGTTTTTATTTAATCTTATTTCCATTTTTAAAATCAAATTATATTTGTTTGCAATTATTTGATTTTTTTCTTTAGTCCAATTAGAGTATATCATATGTCTCTGATATCACCAGGACCTCCCTGCACTTTTTGGGCCCTCTGGCTTGTGCCTACAGGCCAGTGTAGTAATCTGTCAGTAGCCACACATGCTGACAGCTGTTTATTTAGCAGGTGGAGAGGTGATAAATAGTCAAACCTATTCTACAAGCAATGTAAAATCAAAGTGCAAAATTTAATACCTCGGTGTAAGGTCAAGCTCATAAAACGTCCCTTGGGGTCTGAACACAAGGAAGCAGAGGAAGCAGCTCAGACTGCACATTGAGGGGGGTCGCTATGGTTACAACACAAACTGAGGGGTCACCAAAGCATTTGCCCTCTTAGAAAACGTTCACCTCTTTGAGTATGGCTTAGTCTTTTTAATTTTTCTTTTTCTTTCACAAGTTACTTTTAATTATAAATTTGCAGCAAAAATAGAGATTTAGACATCTGATTTATTTATTTTTTTAATGTAAATAGAAGCTATTTATAACTAATAGGCAGTTTTTATGAGGAATTTGTTTGTTATATCAGCTAATCTATGTGTTTTTCTTATAAACAGGCCAGGTCAGTGCTGTGGGTTCTGCGAAGAGACTGAAGAAAGACCCTTTCTGAAGCCAAGATAACATGGCATGTCTGACCATAGATCTCATAGCGAAATCTGAAAAACACTTCAAAAAGAGAAGGGGCATCTCTCTTCTGCAATACCTGAAGACCCTCACCCATCTCCACTTTTCCAACAGGAACATTGAGGAGATTGTGAGTAGCCGACATCATCACTTATCCTTCGCTTCTGTTTGTTTTCCCGACTATTCGTTTTCAGTTACTCTTTGAAACTTTTAGGGAGATCTGTCCATGTGCAGGAACCTCACTGTGCTTTACCTGTTTGAGAATCGCTTAACAAAGATTTGCAGCCTGGACTTTGCCTCCAACCTCACCCATCTGTATCTGCAGAACAACAACATCACTCATATGAATAATCTCTCCAACCTGAAGAAACTCTCCAAGCTGTGAGTGCAGCTGCTTTTAATGGATTTATATTCTGTGTCGTGTCCTCAGTTTGAGCTCAAAGGCATATGGGTGATTTCCCTGCCCATATTTTCTTCCCAGGTATCTGAGTAGGAACAAAATTTCAGTGGTGGAGGGTTTGGAGGAGCTCAGCGGACTCAAAGAGCTTCATTTGGAGAATCAACAGCTGGAGCCAGGGGACCAGTTGCTCTTTGACCCCATAAGTGTCCTCGCTCTTGCTGTATGACCTGCATTTCACATCGCGCAGTGCAGAAATAGCCACAAAGTCTGCTGCTTTTTTAATGAGTGTCTTTTTTTTTTAACATTGATACCAAGGAGGCTCCTGTTACTCCTGGTTGTTTAGATAACTTAAACAAATAACTGTGAGTCTCTGCAAACTCTGGGAGCGAATACAGAAATGCATATTTAGCACCGGCAGTAGTTCCGATGTATCAACGGCAACAAATCTAGATGCTTCAGAAAACTTATTGTCATGAATCTATGTGATTTTCCAACACATGCAATAGCCCTCCAATGTGTTTCTTTGAAGAAAAACTCTAATTGCATGTCAGTTTCAATTTGCTGTTTCATTCTTTCCGCCTTATATATAACTGTCGGATGATTTGACTTCAAACGTGTTTTAATGTACCAGTAATATGAACTCCTCTCTCCCCACTGACATGAATTCTTTGCACAGGAATCTCTTTGTGTGCTGAATATTAATAACAATAACATTGAGGACATCAAAGACCTGTCGGTGCTGAAGGAACTCGAACATTTTTCTGCTGCTAAGAACAAATTGCTTCATATTGACGTAAGTCACCTTGACCATTGGGAGATTATCTGATAGACCAAAACTGAGGGAGGCGTGAATGTGAAGTGTAAAAAAAATTCATGATTTATTTTTATTGATTTATTTTTTTTTACATCTTTGTAGAGACATTTTTGCTCAATCTTCTTTA
The DNA here is from genome assembly GCA_010277015.1 of Poeciliopsis turrubarensis. Taxonomy (NCBI): domain Eukaryota; kingdom Metazoa; phylum Chordata; class Actinopteri; order Cyprinodontiformes; family Poeciliidae; genus Poeciliopsis; species Poeciliopsis turrubarensis. The sequence continues at coordinate 7,768,753 of VMRN01000006.1, forward strand.
AAAAAAAATACCTCCAGGTAAACTAAACTGAATGGAGAACACAAACTCACAGATTAGAAATTGGATTTGACTAGGTCATTCCAACAGGCGAATACTCTGTACCCACTCAGACGATGGGAATATCCCAAAATAATCCCATTTTTAATGTCACTGCCAACACAAGTGATTCAGATGGTTGAGTTTCCTCCTCATTTCGTTTTTCCTTGCATCTTCAGATAAACTCTGACCAGATTCCTTGCTCCTCCTAGAGAAAAACTTCCCCATAGCACGATGCTGCCCACAGGATGTTTCACTCTGGGGATTGTGTGTTTAAGATTCTATCCTCTACATAGCATTTGGCAAACTTTCAATACAACCACTAATGACTTTCTTGCAAAAATGGCTTCAAACCTTCAAGTATTCACAAAACAGCTGGATTCATACTATCTTAATCACAAGGAGATTGTGTTTTCTTTTGAATGCAAGTGCTTGCTATGAATTGTATATAGGGGAATCAGAGAGAAGGGGGCAAACCGTCACCGCCTGTCACATAAAATCTCCAAAGCACATTGGGGCGCAAATCCTTTGCATGACATGATAGGAAAGTATGCGGACGGTGTATATTAAAATCACACTCATTAGCTGATGAAGTTGACTCTGTTATTGCTCGGCAGCTTTCTGCAGCGGTGTGTGAAATGATATGGAGAGCAGGGATGTAGGGAACCAAATCCTGCAAAAACCCTACCAGAGGTTCCCAGTCTGCTCGACACGCAAAGGATCAAAATTATGCAGCAAATCAGCAAGCTGCTCCCCAGAGACTTTTCTCACCGACGGCTTTTAACAAGCACAAGTTTCTCTCTTTCCTTGAAAGGCTGGGGTTTTTTTTTCTTCCCAACCCGAGGACCCAGTGTTTGATATCCTGATCTCAGAGAATATCACTTAATGAAGATTTGTCTAATACGGTGAAACCCAGAATTGATTTGCAAACCAAAGAGGTTGATTAAAAACTCCATAATTCTGACAGCACTTTGCAAGCATTTTATAACTGACTTGTTCTTCTTTAATGCAAATAAGTTCCTGTTTTTGACCATTGGCGTAGCTAATTCTAGTGTACATGTCATTCCCAGAAAATATTTCCTATAATTTATGCAACCCGTCTCCCTCTATTGATCCCGCAAAGACAGCTCTCTAAAGGATCAATTTCTTTTTCTGCAGCATTCGGTGAAAATCCTGAGGAAACATTATGGATTTTTAAAATAGATTATGACAGCCAGTCAGCCGGGGTGACAAATGGGGAGCCTCTTCGGAGGCTGTTAGCCGCGCGCAGGGCAGAGAGGACAGAGGAATCGAAGCGCTGGTCAAACACAGGTTCATAACTGGCCCATCAAGCTTAGCGAGTCTCCAGCCTGAGTTGCTCCACACGCCCCCGCGCTGGGGGGCAATTTGGCGCTGGGCTCCTCTTCAGTGAGGACCTTCTGAGTGACGGCCCTGACACGATCATTTATCAAAACCTGGGAGCGCACGGTGCTCAAGGGGTCCCCTCTGAACTGATTGCAACTCAGGCTGGAAAAGTGGAAGCGCTTTGGCCAAGACAGGAAGGCAATGAACAATCAGAGCGTGTCCAGAGAGTATTCATATTTCCAGGCTTGGATTAATGTGCCTTTAGATAAACATACAACTGCAGGCAAGTCGCTGGAGGAGCCAGCCTTGCGTCGCCCCCAGGAGAAAACCAGGAGTTACATGACACCGGCGACACTGTTTATTAAAACAGACTGATGTGTTGTTTATGCCTTTTTCTATTGGCCCTTGTACCTCACACTAACCTTCACTTTTACCACTTCTTTGGCGCTTAATCATGCGTTTGTCTCTGATTTGCCGTCCTATTACAGACACGCATTAATTTGTTCAAAGTAAAGTTGAAATGATTTCCTCTTTGGTTTCCAGGCATCACAGTAAAGACACCGATACTCCCATTTGAATCAGGAGTGATTAAAAAAACTGCACCTTAATTTGATATTTTTCTGTTTTGAAGGAGTTGGAGGACGTGTTCGAGTTCTGGTCTAAGCTGCTCATATTGGATTTGAGTGGAAATCCTGTGTGTAAACAACGAAAGTACAGAGATCGCCTTATAGTTGTGTGCCAAAAACTTGGTAAATGTTAATTGTCCTCTTGAGCAACAGAAATACACTTAAATCCTTGGCTCTAGCTGTTTTAATATATATATATTTATATATATATAATACGTACAATAAACAGTAAATGCTTTCTTTTTCAATCATACATTTGTTTACACAGGCACTCTTGATGGTAGAGACATTAATGAGATAACCAGGCAATTTCTTGTTAACTGGAAAGCAGCAAAAGAAGGCAAAAAGAGAAAAAACAAGGATCCAATGTTGACGTGGCCCGAGGTTGCTCATCCTCCCCCAAGTGAGTCCCTCCTTTTCCTATTGAATCAGTCACTATTGTTTACTTATTGTTGGATTTCTGGGGTTTAATCAGTCTGATTTTTTTATTTTATTTTTTGTGAATTTGATTGTAATTTTTTTTTTCTTTTGTGGCTACAATCCAGAACAATCTCCCTAACCCACGCTGTTCACGTTCTTTGCCATTTTCATTCGGGTTTCTCTGTTTTCTGAGTTCTAGAGAGTCATTATTACTGTCTTTATCCTGCATGTGTTCGGACACGCCAGAATTTCTCCAGCGCATGTGAGTTTGTTTGTGTTGCAGATGACTTTGCGTTTGCAGAGTCAGAGTCAAGTGAGAGTACACATCCTCTTCAGCTCTACCGGCCCAACAACATGCACAGCGGGGAGCCACAGGAGCCTCCTCGGACCTTTATGCCGGCTCAAAGTCCGTCTATAAGTCCATTTTCTGAGGTCATCAGTCTGAAGTCCTGAGAATCCCTACTATCTTCCTGTTTTGTCTGAACACCTTTCGTCTTTAAGCCAGATATTCTCTAGTTGCAGTAGATGAAATTCATGGCATGTCCTCTAATGATTTGATTTCAAAAGCTGACCGAATTAACTCATGACTAAAAACAGCAGTTCTTCTTCTTCTTCTAGATTTTTAGTTTCTGTGCAAATAAATCATTTACAGCTCATGCTGTTCCTTGTGTTGTGTGTATTTTGTTTTCCCACCTCTCTCTTCAAAATGCTTTTCGGTTAAATGAGTGAACCATTGGATGAAATGTGGCACAATCTAAATGATTCGCCTGCCCTATTATTACAAGTCCAAAGCTAACAACACATGCTTCTATTCAAACAAGTCTGATGAATGATCTGAAACAATGAGGATGTATGTATTGTCATCTGAACGGCGTTTTAGGAGCCACGTGGCCGGGTAACCCCTGTAAGATGCGGGGTAATTAGGGGAACGAGCTTACTTAACCTTTTAAAAGTCCAACTCATAATTAGTGGCCCGGAGCAGCTCTGTTACCCCATCCTTATAAAAACAATGTTTACCGAGGCCAGTCGGAGAATATACATAATATGAATAATTCCTTTCATTAATTCGCCGACATCTCCGTTTGGAGCCCTGGAAATCAGAGTGATTAATTTATGAGTCTCGCAAGAGTTTCCTAAAGGCCCGCCTGTTGATTGCAGCGCCGGACTTTATTTATTAGTCGTTCCAATGAGCTTGCAACTCAAGACAGCCTGGCAATTCGTCAAAAAAAAAGAAAGAAAAAAAAAGAGCAGCTTTATTTTATATCATCTTACACTTGTCTGTTTGTTTTCCTGAACAGTTGCAAACAGCAATTTACCAGCATTTAAATCTGACTAAGAGGAGCTTCTTCTTCTTCTTTTTTATTTGTCGTTGGAGTGACGGTCTACATTTCTTCCCGATGTAACTTTTTGATAGGCTCCCCCCAGCAGAAAATAAACCGCAGCGTCAAGTTCGCAGCCAATTACAGAGGGTTGCGACCGTCCGAGTTAAAAGCGAAGGAGAGCCCTGCCTCTGGCGGTGAAAACAAGACCCCCAGACAGAGAAAAAGTTCAGCGAGGAGCAGCTTTCTCCGCTGTGAGGGGAGCGCTACAGGCTATGGGCAGAGTGATTAATTGCGCCGGAGAGAACAACGTGCGCCGCGTGTTTCCAATAAATTAGGAGCTCCGGGGGACTTTTACGCGCACAGGTGAGGAGTTGGATGCGCGCATTTTGGGGATACGGCTTGAGGAAGGACTCCGCAATCAGAAGGCCATTTCGGACTTTATTCATGACGTTTATCAGAGCAGCGCTTTGGATAAATACCAGAGGTAAAATCCACCTACAGACATCCGGTTATGTGGTCAAAAAATCACGCTTGTAGGGGGATCAAAAAGTAATCAGAGAATATTTGGATGTCTGTGAAATATTCATTTCACAGACTGTGTCTATTTCATTGCTCAAGTTCGTCCATTTAATTTGCTTTAAAATCGGAGTAACATGTGAACTCCATTTTAAGTTAGTTTATTGCAGAATCTCAACTTAACAGTCAATAAATAGTTAGAATAAATAAACCAAGTTGTGTCCTGACATCAATAAATACTATTATTTGTCTCCTATTAAATCCACAGATTTGTAACACCCATATGGTTGGAAGTGAGGCGCTTCAAATGGACGGTGGTAATTGCTCCAGCTCGGTGGTGGATGTGGATGACAGCCCGGTCTCCAGTCCTAGCTCCAGCCCCAGTCCGGACGGCCGCCGCCGCGGCGAGCTGCACCGGCCCAGGGCGCTGCAGACCGGCGCGCTCGGCGGCAGGGGACGCCCGGCGGCGGCCAACGCGGCGCGGGAGAGGAGCCGCGTGCAGACGCTGAGGAACGCGTTCTTGGAGCTCCAGAGGACTTTACCGTCGGTGCCGCCGGACACCAAGCTGTCCAAACTCGACGTGTTGATACTAGCCACCACCTATATTGCCCATTTGACTCGAACACTGCAGGAGGAAGGCGCGGATGAAGGAGAGAGCACAAAACAAACAGAAGCGTTACACTCACTGAAAGGTGAAGGATACCTGCACCCTGTAAAGGTCAGTGTTATTAATCATCATCATCATCATCATCATCATAAAGCTGGAACATAACTCTGATGTTTTAGTCAAATTGGTGAGCAGTGTTACGTCAGTTCTTTATTTATTTTATTGTCAAAACGTAAACTTATATTAGATTAAAATTGCTTTTCCAGAAATGGCCAATGCGATCCAGATTGTACGTCGGAGCAACTGGACAGTTCCTGAACAATCCTTCCGACTCAGAGAACCAAGGCCCGTCCTCCTCCTCCACTCAATAGGCCTACTTGAGTTGTAGCCATGAAAGCGACATGAAATTTGCATGAGCTCAAAAAAAAAACAACAACAACAAAAAAAACTGTCCTTCCACTGCAGCTCGAAGACGATGTAAATTAATATATTGCGTGAATTTTACTGTATATAACTGTCGAACAAAATAAGCATGCATTTTCCTGTTAGTTTCTGCGCGCACCATGCAGCTCCACGCATGTCCCGTGTCTGATCTCTGCAGAAATTCCGTGGAGCCCGTCATGCTTGAGCGTGCACTTTGACTTGAGACATTTGCACTAAATGCATGTGTGAATAACTTAGCATCTGTCATGTGAAGTGGTCTGTCAGAGGGCCGACAATGGAGGCTCTTTATCTCATGTTTCTTCTTTTTGCATGCATGGTTGTAAATGTGTGTTTTTGTGAATAAATTACAAAAGAATGCAAGAAGAAAAGACTTCGAAGAATTTAAGAAAAGCAAAGTTGACGAATTTGATCCACGGTTAATCTTTCTTTCTTTCTTTCTTTTTTTTTTTTCACAAATGCTCTTTTTACAGCATAGGCAATTACATTATTTAATTATAGCCTTGGTGATATGCCAGATAATATGTTCTGCCATCCTTAGGTAAGTATAAAAATGTTTAGAGTAGCGTCAGTAATTAATAGCAGAAATACATTAAAAGAAAATGTAAAATGAAACCATTTGATCCCCTACATTAAAACCGCTTTAAACATCAAGTACATGAAGAGAAAAACTGTTCATAAAATAATCACTTGATATTGAGCATAAATAATTATGCTGGAGTTTAAAACATTTCCAAACTGAAAAAGCTGTCTAATTTATTTTGTTCTGAAGTCGCAATTTAAAAACTTTGGAAACCATAATTTTGGAGATAATTGCAACAAATGTCTGGATTGTATTTTTTATTTTTTATTATTATCATCATTAATCTTGCGGCACTTTTTGATACAAGAATCGACTATAATTACGTCAATGCTTTTTTAAAAAAAATAACGCATGATTCATTGTTTAATTCAGTTTTGTTTTTTGTTTGTTTGTTGGTTTGTTTGTTTTTTTTTTTGCATAATGATGTTTTCAGTTGTGTACAAAGTTAGGCTAAAATGACAGAAACACACGTTTTACCGTTTAAATACTCTACTCGGGTTTACTTGGTTGAGAATTCATCCCTACCAGATTTGAACTGCAGCTGTATTTTATGTATTATGATGGAGGTTTAAATGTTCAGCGCTTCCAGTCCGCGGCGGTCCCTTCCGCTGCGCGTCTGGATGCAGTGCGCAGCTCTGGCGCGCAGGACGGAACAGGCAGAGCGGAAGAAGTCCCACTCAGCGCCGAGAATTTAACCAAAGCTTTCCTACGAGCAGACCGCCGTTTATTTGTACTAATGCTGATCCGTTTAGGTAAGCACAAGTGAGTTTGTGTGTGCGCCTGCCTTTAGTCGTGTCAAATGTGGTGACTGAGGTCGTTTATTATGTGCTGTTAGCCCCTGAATGTGTAGTTAGCACAGTTAGCACGTCATCCACGTGGTGAAGGGACCGCAGCATTGTTTTTCCCTCTTTACTTGCACATCTGCACGTAAAAAGTCGATTTTCTTATTTCCATCTAAAACAAAAATGTGATAAGATGGATTACTTAAATAATCCGGTACGATTTACACTTGTTTTGTATTAGTCTGGATTGCAAAATCCATGTGGTTTGTGAATGCGGACGAACAAAAATGCTATTTTGGACGCTGCACATTAAAATCAAGACAAGTGTGAATATTTTTGTTGCTATGCCTGTAGCTTTAAGGAGTTAACCACCAATCCCTCCCAGCGTGTCCATGCGCCCTGATAAGAGAACTAGGGCTTTCCCTGAAGGACAACAATAAATCATCCTTTTCGACACCTGAAAGGAGGAAACATGTCCCCTGTTGTCCATATCTTAATTAAAGCAGAGATCCACTGGTCAGAAAGTCATAACAGAGGAGGTAAGGTCATTTCAAAGGTCATGACCTGCTGTTGAACCTGTCCTCAGATTAGCCATGTTAGCTGTGCTCCCAAGCTGTGGCCGACTGTACCCTCTGACCTTCAGGTGATCAGTCATCTATCCTCACTATAGTGCCTCCTCATTCACTAGATTTCATTCATCCAAGCACATGATGCGCCTGACAAACATAACTCTTGCAAAATGGAAAACTTTGTGCACTAACCATCTCCTTTCTGGTGTTATTTCAGATCCTGTCAGTCTTCACCATGTGGCTACAAGGTGAGCTTGTAACAGCTCCCTACTGTTATAAACAATAGTGACCACTGGTGCTGTAGTGATGAGTTCACCTTTTTGCCGTTTACCCATCAGACAATAAAATGGTGACATTGTGACAAACTGAAACACCAGCATATTTAAAAAGTCATTTATCATGAGGGTACATTTTTATTTATTAAGAAAGATAATTACTGTTTAATTTTCCCCCAATGATTCAGATTTGTCATGTTGACCAGAGACACGACTATTTATCTGCTTCCAGGTTGAGGTGAGTAATCTTATGTAATTTCCTTTAATAATTACACAAATATGAATTAAATATAACAGGCTAACTTATAAAGCATTATAGTGAGGTCAGAAATGTTGAGGTCTGCTTTGTAAA
>VMRN01000006.1:7776635-7799807 GCA_010277015.1 Poeciliopsis turrubarensis
ATAAAGCATTATAGTGAGGTCAGAAATGTTGAGGTCTGCTTTGTAAAGTAGGAAAAGCTTAAAAAGTTATTAATTCTCAACTGGAACAGTGATGAATTCGCCTTTTCGCCGTTTACCCATCAGACTTTAGAGTGGTGAGATGGTGACGACTGAATTTCCAGCTGCAGCCTCAGTTTCACCTGTAGTCTACCTTCAGTGTTTTATTTGGAAGAAGACTAATATTTTGTTGCTTAATATTTCAAATATTCTCTAAATGTTGCAGGTGATTGGTTGCAGATTTTTGTAAATGCTGGTAAGTCAATATTGTATTTATTTGGCAGGCTTATAGTTTGAGTTGTAATGACGAGTTCCACCTTTTCGCCGTTTACCCATCAGACTTAAACGGAATGCTGAAAATGTGACAAACTGAACTAGTACTGTTCTTACCTTTACTTGGGTAAAAACTTCCATTTTTAACTAATTTTCTGATTATTTTGGTAGGTGTCTGGAACCAGTTGGGTGAGTGCACATTTGTGAAAGAATGGGTCGCTCTCGGGAGCTCAGTGAATCGGTGCAACAAATCCAGTCCTGAAATTTCCTCGCTCCTAATATTACAGTTAACTGCCAGCCGTGTTATAAGAAAATTGAAGTGTTTGGGAATGACAACAACTCTGCCATGAAGAGGTAGGTCACGTAAACTGACGGAGCGGGGTCAGCGGATGCGGAAGCATATAGTGCAAAGAGGTCACCAACTTTCTGTCTTTCACTACAGAACTCCAAACTTAGTTCCAGTGAAAGGAACGCTGAATGCTCAGCATACCAAGACATTTTGGACGATTCCAACTTTGTGGGAACAGTTTGGAGCTGGCCCCTTCCTCTTCCAAACATGTCTGTACATCAGTGGATGGAAGAGTCTGATGTAGATGAACTTGACTGGCCTGCTCAGAGTCCTCAACCCAACCCGATAGTAGAACACCTTTGGGATGAATTAGAGCAGAGACTGACCACCAGACCTTCTCGTTCAAATGTGCTTCTGAAGTAATGGTCAAAAAGTTACATTAACACACTCATAAACCTTGTGGACAGCCTTCCCAGAAGAGGTGAAGCTGTTCTAGTTGCAAAGGGTGGACCATCAATGAATCCTATGGATTAGGAATGGGATGTCACTTAAACTCATATGTGAGTCAAGACAGGTGAGCCAATAGTTTGGCAATATAGTGTATTACAATTCTGTTAGTTTAAAGCTGCTGTTAAATTGATACTTGACTCAAGACAATAAAGTGTATTTTCTAAAATGTTTTTTTTGTCTTTCAACTCACATTTCTGTTATAAAATAATAAACTTTCTAAATTGACTTTGAATTGTGTTTCTTTTTCTTCCTACCTTACTGAATATTTTGAGAGACGTTACTCCTCTGTAATATATGCATCGGCTCCTGGTGCAAATGTGTAGACAAAGCGTAAGATAATCTGGTGGAGCTCGTCCAAAGCGGCGTCTCTCCTCTGCAGACCATCCACGTCTCCCAAGTCACAAGGAAAAACTGCATCAGGAGGGATAACGAGGGCAGAGGCCCCTGGAGGAGACGCCAGTACAGGAGAAAGACTAAATGTACAATAAGTCATTGAAATACTCACAATATTTAAATGTGTATATGAAGTATACCAGATGATGTAATGGCATTTATCATCGTGTTAATTACCAGAGGAAAGTTGGTGGACATAAAAAATTGTTATATTCCATGCTACTATTCATTGGCTTAGTTAGAAAAAGAGATGCATTGAACCACAAGTTCAACATTAGCTTTTTATAATATATAATGCATCATGGTGCAATAAGTCGTCAGTCTCAAAATACTTTTGTCTCAAATCTTAAAAAAAATAATCCATCTGAAGGGCGATTATTTGTGTAGGGAGCCTACATTGAAAGGATTGAAGTACATCTTAAACATAAAATATATATTAATGGTGTAAATTAAATGGTGAAGTTGCATCTAATCAAAAACTATTAGTAATTAAACAAATGTTATCAATTACAAAGATATACATACAGTACATGACATTTAAAGGCAATTCAGAGAATAAAGGTTCAGGCTTTAGCTGATGAAAGATCTAATGGCACCTCGTGTTCTCTGAAAATGTAAATTAGATTTTTGTTCATAATGGTGTCTTCTAAATACCCAGTCTAACTTTGAGGATGATTAAGAAAAAAAAACAGATTCTGATATCTGAAAACATCCTGATAAGACATCCTGTCACCTCTCAGTTAACCGGACCGGGTCCTCAGCTCACTGGACCGAGAATCTGCACGTTTACTGGACCCAACCTCAAGGTTGTCTCTCCTGAAAGCCTGGATGTTTTCAAGACTCAGTAATTTTCCTCTTTTTTATTCTCAGAAGCACACAGGAGACATTTTTTTTTGCCACATGGCAGATTGTCATATAGTTAAGAAATATTCTACTTTTGCAAAAACGCTTGCCTCTATTGGTAAAAGTGCACAAGCTCCAGAGAAAACCGAAGCCTTAAGGACCTTACCAAGGGAACTGATCTTCATGAGCCACCACACACAGATGTGTCCAGGATTTTGGGTACAACTGTCAAATACCAACTGTCAAACAAATGTCCTTTTTTTTTTTTTCAGATGAAAAATCAAAAGTTTCAGTATATGGAGGAACAGTGGAGAATCCTCCTTAAGATCAAGTCAGAAGTTTTTTGGATTGTTTCTGTGATTACTTTTGTTGAATGTCAGAGCAGCCGAGCAATTTTTAAAGCAGGTTATGCTTCCAATATTCTTAAAACAATCAATGAGCTTGATTGGCCAGCAAACTAAACCCGACAGTAAATCAATTTGTCAGTCGAAAGTAAGATGTAGAAGATCTGAGGAATGCTATTAAAGCAACCCCGACTAAATGCTGCACTGTATCCCAACATATCTGTGTATGTAACACTTTTGCCAGTATTTTTTTCATAATTTATTCATTTTTAGCTGTAAACCATAATCATATAAATTACCAGAAATAAACAGTGTGTGTGCTTTGAATCTAATCCATCAACTGGTATAACTCACACCTACATGATGATGTAAATATGAAACTGCAAATGTGCTACCTTTAGAGGTGCTCATAAAACAACTATTACCATGCTTGAGAGTGACTGAGTTTTCACACAGCAGCACAGCGATCACTGCGTCTTCCTCCAGTACTTTAGTCCTGAAGCATAGCTTGCAGTGAGCCTCGGCCAAAGAGATCCTGTGACCAAACAACAGGAAAGAATGAAACCTGCTAAATGACAGCATTTATGCTTGCTGATGTTTTAAAATTGAAAGTGTATAGCTTAGGATGTAAATGAATGAATCAAAGCTGATAGAGAGTGTGAGCAACAAATATGTTCAGATTATGAGTGTGGTTTGCTTCTAAGTCTACTTACTGAAAACAGATTTGTTTTCATAAGTTTTAGTTCCACATAAAAGTGTCACCACGGTGGAAGAGATTTGTAAACAGTTGTCATAATCCAGTGAAAAATGGAGAAGCAAAGGTTTGAACTTGGATGCCATCTGGTGGACGGTGAGAAAATTACACTGGAAAACATCGTTACTTGGGAAAAATGTGACATCAAGAGTAAAGCGATGCCTGGCATTTTGAAGGAGAGTGCTTACAGCAGTTTGATGGAGGCCAAAGAAATCTTGACTCCCTGACTCTGAGTGCGAGCTCGACGGCTCGCCATGTAGTAACCATGGATCAGTTTCTTTGCTTCAGGGCTGAGCTCCACTTTCAAACCACGAGAATGAGCCACCAGCTAAAACACCAAACGTTTGAAAGTAAAACTGAAATCAACAATAAATCAATGAAAAGAGCACTGCAACAGAAGATGTTTGTAAACCTCCTGGTAGTCTTCAGTGGAAAACTCCCAGCAGGATGGATGAGGGTGACGTCCAGGCTGCACAGCTTGCTGGAGGGTGTGGACAGCCTGGGCGACTGCGCCCCGCTCTCCCACCCTGTCTCCACATTGAATGACGAGCCCAAACGTTTCCGCTAGCTGGGCTTGCACTGGACCCATTTCCTGCTCGCAATAAAAATAAAACAGAATCAGATCTCAACAGTGCTGATGTCAAAACCTAATTATCACCAACAATTTATCTAGAAGCAAAGAAATTGTATCTTAAACTTAAAGCTAAAATTTGAAAATTTGCACATTTTGTTTATTTCTTCACATCTTAATTTCCAGACTTTTTAAGATTACTTTTCCTCTGACTCAAATTGTATTTTTTTAAGTTTATAATAAAAAGCATTATATGTAAAAGCTTACAAGAATAATTTTCTATTATTTGTATGTTCTATAAATCATGAAAAAAGTCAGCTTCTTATTTAAGTTTAATAAAAGCAATATTATGGCTTTTTGTACATCTGTACCAAATAAGAATAGCTCAATTTAAAAATCGTAATTTTTAATCACTTAGATGTATACATTAACATAGACTAATCAGAATTTATAGCATGTTGATGATCATAATATTTTTATTGTTTGTAAGAAAACATCACAGATATAGATTAAAACTAATATAGTTATTTAGATGTGAAGCAACCATTTTATGTATGAGTTCCCAGTAATTAACAAAATGCTAATGAATAAAATGTTAAACTACAGTGATAAATCAAATGCGAAATATTTAGTTTAAATATATGGTAAGAACCAGAGGAAAACAATCTAGTGATTTTTTAGAACTTTAGTTTAGCCTTTCATTAAACAAATAAGAAATAAAGTCTTGAAACTCAAGAGTTTCTCCATACTTAGACCTTGAAAATGATAAATGCGGTTTCCATATTTTTCCAGTCTTCACTCTTTAAGATAACTAAGCTGCTCAAGTTTCCTTTTATGCTGTCATGTCATAAAAATAACCTCTGATTCAGTGATTCAGTAATTCAGTAAAACTCCTTGACATTTTGTTGCATGGCATTATGTTGTCACAGCACTCACTGCAGTTCCCAGTACAGCTGAGTCCGCCCTCCCAGACCGCTGAGAGGAGTCTGTGAGAGCCCAGAAGTTGCACTGGACTGGAAAGGAAAGCTGCTGGTCACCTTCCTCTCCGTACTTCTTCCCAGGGATGAACACAGACACAGAGCGGCTCTCCAGAACTGACAAAATAAAGACATGCGCTCCTAAACCTTCATCAAAAAATGCTGCTCTTACCAAACCAGGAGAAGGGTGCAAACCTGACTGTATGTAGTCCAGTTTGTCCTTTCTGTAAAAGCCAAGATCTCCCAGCATGCAAATGCCCCCAGAGGCGAGTAGTGCAGAGCCAGCGTGGATGTTAGCGGTTCCTGCTCCATGTTCGTCTCGGGACAAAGAGGCAAACATCTCAGCGGAGGCCTGATGTCTGACCCCGCGACACGCCAGACTCAAACTGTATGCCATTAGTCTAGCACAAAAAGGAGGGGAGGATTATTGGAGTCGAGCTTTGTTTCAATTTGATGACATTACGGGTGCTCATCGACATTGTTTTACCTGTCTAATATGAGTGCGTCAGCTGTGATCACCAGGAGATCCAAACTGGGATCGTCTGCATCTGTTCTGGTCTGCACCAAGCTGAGCAGCAGACACAGTTTAAGTGTGTTGTACAAGCCAGGAGGAGTCAGGTCCAGCCCAAAGCAGTGAGCGACGATGGCAGGGAACCTCCAGGGAGAAGAAGCCATGCTCTCCGACAGCTCCAGGAATCTGGGAGACACTTTATGGCAGCCTGGAGGCAGAGCTGTGAAACATGACAAACACAGAGGTACCTCATGAACTTTTTAACATCCTGTCAGCAGCTGAGGTTGGATAATTTGTTAAGTCAATAACTATAAACATCAACTCCACCAATTATGGAAGAGCAGCAGGAAGAAAATCAAAAATAATCTCAAATACAAACAGTAAGGAACAAAGAACGGCTTGAAAAATGTAACATTTTGTGGAAGCTTGGGGTTGTACACAGAGGTGGGCAGAGTATCATACCTCTAGTTTTACACCAGAACAAGTAAAGTACAAGTAAAAAGTCGCCAATCAAAAAACGAACATAAATAGACTGAGAAAAAAATGTTTCCCAATTCTGCAATTCAAAGACTAAAATATAAACTAATGCAAATAAAACACAAAATTAGGCAAAAGAAACTCATGTTGAGCATAGTTGCTGCCCATCTCTGTTTGAATCATGACAAAAAGTTCAACAGATTTATGCTCAACATCTGTGAAGATTTCCCTCATCATGTCTCTATTATCTACAGGTCTGAGCTTTAACTCTGGGTTAATTTTGAGATTCTTTCTGCCTTACATTGTAGCTCCCACGGCTGAACACTGTTTGCCTCCACGCTCCAGGTAATACTCGGCCACTGATGCACAAGCACAGGGATGCCTACTACCCTGTAGAGTCGACCGATTGTCATCGAGTGGCACAGATCATCTGTGAGGAGAGGCAAAACAAGGTAATAACACTCAACAGGGTTTTCATTAAAAAGACACGCACACTAATAACAACCCCTGCCAAGAGAAACAAAGTGAGGCGCTCAGGACAAAGATTTCTCTGTGAGCAACCAGCACGGCCAGCTAATGAGTGTTCCTTGCACTTCTTAACATATATGTTTAGTAATAGGAACCCCCTGTATTGGGTTCCTCCACATGACTGGGTCAACAGAATATGTTAATCCTTCTGCTGAGGTCTGCTGAGCTCTCATGGCTTCTGGCAGGACGATGTTATTAGAAGGGCAGAAACACTTAACATCACAGCATGGGACGGTTAGCCGCACAAAAACCTATTTACATGAACTCACGCTTTCTACTATTGTGCTGCAGAATGATTTCATCTAGTTTTTTAGCTAATATCTTGTACACAGAGATGGAGCAGAGTGGCTTTTTGGCATTCAAATTATGGTCCCTTGATTATCTGACACTAGTCCAATGGGCTGGGTCAGAGCTGTATCTCTTAATAGCTAGCTGCGCTAACCAGAAAACTCTTTGACAAGAGATCAGAGAAACATAATTTGATTGGCTAAAATCTGCTTGACTTGATATAATGCTAACTGCTTTGACAAATAAGAATCACATTCTTCATATTTATCTCCAGGATAGTATGCCCCTTTTTGCTATTGGTCTATCTCACAAAATTAAAGAAAACATTCTCTGTGGAAACAACACTATGAAACGTGGACAGATTTAGCGGTGTGAATACTTCTGTAAAGACACGTATGGATTGTTCAGACAACAACAAGGTCACTAAGGACTTACCTCTGAGAAACAGAGTGACAGATTGGTATCTGAAAGAGCTCTGCTGTCGGCCTCTCAGAAAATCCAACGCTCCAATATGGATCAGCTCCACCAGCTGTTTGTCTGTTTCCAGAAAACTGATAAAACATGTACACACGACACATATTGTATAAATTGGTAAGAAAGTGTCTCACCTCCTAACACTCTAAACTTCACATCCTCCTTCAGCTGGGAGCTGCAGATCATGCAGCTGAAGTCATTTCTCACTGTGGCTGACTCAGTGGCTCCAGGTGTGTGAACTCGGATGTGGTGGAACCCTTTAAAAGAAAGCACACAGACTAAAAATATATTAACACCCTTTTTCAGAGGAGAGCTTTATCATAAAACATGTACTCATAATTTCTTTCTGAAGTTTACCTGTAGAGCCAGGGCAGTCATCATCAGTACAGAGGAATCTTGCCCCCTGGGTGTATTTCGTGACCCTCGTTATTGCAATGACTGCCCCCTCCATGGAGACGGGCCTCATAGGACCGTACACTTGGTGAAAACCACTGAGGTCCAACTTGTACTCAGGGAATGGAGGAAGATGAGTGAAATTCAGAGAAACATTCACCTCAAATGAAAATGACAAGAAAAATAAAGAGTGACTTAAGCACTTTTACTTTATTTACAGCACTTTGTTAAAAATATTTTTATCAATTGAACATTCACATATTTAGTTACTTTAAAATCTAGAGTTTTTATGTATTTAATTAATTATTACATTGTTTAACTTAAATGCTGAATAGCTCCTTCTGTCTTTTTCTAGACAGAAAGTTGCCAATTGCTTTATCAAGTTCAAACCAGCTTTGTAAATTTGAAATGAAAGATAAGCATGGCAATTAAAATTTCAAAAAGTAATTTTAACTAATATTTTACAATAATGACTGAAAAACAGATTGAATTGTATAAAAAAAAATACAAACTTTACTTATCATTAAAAAACGTATTACATGTTTTTAATTTAGCATTTTTCCCCCCCCTTCTTCCCCTAAAATTTTTGAGGCCTCCTTAGGGCCACCTTGTGGTCCCCCCAGGGGCCGCGGTCCTCACTTAGAAGCGCATTGATTTAGGATATTATTTTATAAACTAACATTCCTTGGACTTCATTATATTGTTTCTTCACAAACGCTCTCAAACGAACCTCTGAGGCCTTCAAATAAATTTATCTTGGAACCAAGATAAAAATTAATTGGATACAGAAAAAGACCTATAAGGTTATTTGATTTTTTTAATTTTATTTACTGGTATTAGAGTAATAGGGGGTGACTAAATATCCAGTCTTGTTTTCAAGTTTGTAAAAACAGTCTTATTTGGCAAATCGAACAAATCGTATCGGTAAAAATTTCCAATACGATTTCTGGTTATAATCAGACAAATTGTGAACAAGTCAAAATAGTAATAATACATTTCCAATAAGCTGAAGTGGTGATTACAATTTGGTTATCAATGAGACATAAGGACATTGTCTTCATACCTGACTCGCTGTATGTATTTTGTGAGTAAGTGAAAGTGTTTTTATGGCCAAAAAACACACCTGAATGAAGGAATAAAGGCATAAAGTTAGCCTGACCGCACTGGTTTAACCTCACCTTACCTAGGTCATCTTGAAGTTTTCACTTACTGACTGAAACAGACCGGTCGCTCTGAGGGGGTCATGCAGGACACAGTCCCCTAGTCTAGGATCCATTTCTATTAAATCTGAAGGATTTACAAGAACCCTGAACCTGTAGACTGCCTCGGTCTGCTGGGGGTCTGACGAGGAGGAGCAAGAGTTAGCTAGCAACCTAAGTAGCTTCATGTAGCCTCCAGCTAAATTATTACCGTTAAGAGGTCTGCAGTCGTCCGCAAGTTTCTGAAGACCACCACTTCTGTCCAAATAAACCAGAACTGATTCTTTCAATGATAAAATGTCAGCCATTTGTTTAAAATATAAAAAGAAAATCTAGATAGAATGTTTGTTCAACACGACGACGAAGTTAGCGTCCGATTGGCGGCTTCCACTGAGTCCAAAGTTGGGCTCGGGAACCATCTGGGGTCACACATGTGAGAGCTCGAGGTCGTAAAAGGTCTCTTCAGAAATTAACCTAATAGCAATAATAATTATGAGAAAGCATACCAAGTGTTGTTAAAAGAGAAACAAAAAAAAGAGAGAGAGAAAATAAATCATACCAACATTTTGGCCAGTATAGCTTACTGGATAGTTATGTTAATTATATCTTTGCCTGTACTCATTGCTTGAATAGGTTGACAGTCCCTTGGTGGCACTAGAGTTGTATGTCCCCTGCATAGCTACTTATCTTAGCAATTGGTGTAATCTGAGCTGGCGGGAGGACGTAGATATTAAATAGGAGGGACTCCTGGTAGGCACCCTTAGGAATCCCAAATGTGATTTTTCTCAACTCTGCTGTAAATACTTCTAAAATCTGAGTTGTTTCAATATCAATATTTTTGTTTCCTTTTCACAAATGTCCCCTTTTTCACCGACCGTGTCTTATTTTCAATTACATTTGTATGAATATGCACTAAATAATATTACATCATAAAAACACAATATAAACTTTTGCCTTTGGTTTTATTAATCATTACTGCAGAAGTACAGGTCACCTGAAGACAAGTATTGTGAATTTCTAATTATACAAACAGATGTGTTGAAGGAAATAAGATCAAAAACAAACATTCCAGAATGAAAGAAAAAAGGAAACTGTTGGCAACTGAACTTGCATGACAAATGAACCAAAATGCCTATAATCCACTTGTTCCCCAAGTAGAGCCTACATACAACAAGCATTTGTTTATTATTTTATGATAAGAATATGGACAAACTCGATAGGATCTTTCTTTGTAGGTACAGTGAACTGTTCAAGTTTTGAAACGCCTGCTTATTGATTTTATTCCAGGGATAATTTTAAGGCTCACTTTTAGAAAAGACCTGAAATCACTTTACCAAGTGAGGATATTAGCTGAATTCTAAAATATATAATCTGTTATATATATTTATATAAATACAAAACAGGTAAAATATAAAGACTTTCTTCCAATCAACATCAGTTTTAAATGCAAGTTATTTTCTGTTGGTTGCTTTGGCTTCACAGGACAAATAAACCTCTTTGTTCCAACTTTTTTCCCTTTAGTCAAAAAAAAAAAAAAAAAAGTTACAATTGTTAAGGCAAACGAGGAACCCCGCTGGGGATGTTTCACTGGAATGAATCATCACAAGGCGGGGCGTAGGAAAAGCCCAAAAAGGCATCGTCAGCCTCCATAACACTGGCGTTGACAATGGAGTGTTCTTTCGTCCAGCAGATGGAGTTGGGAACCATCTTCTCTGTGAACTCGGGATCAAAGTTTGCAATATCGCTGGAACAGCTCTGTCAAAACATTCAGAAATTGCATGGCTCAAAACAACAAAATACATGCAGTAGGTGTAATGATAGACAGTTGGAAAAAGTGTCTCAGAAATGTTCAATTACATTTTAAAAATAAGGTAAATTATGCGTTAAATTACACCACAAAACACAATGTAATGATGGAAAAATTTGTCCTGTAAGTTACATTGCATTATGAAATACACAACACTGCATGAGCACAGTATGTGGATGTTTTGCTCAACTAATTTTAAGTAAGTATATGATATTGATTACTTCTATATTGAAAAGAAAATAAATTGATATAAACATCATCCTTACATAGGATTGCCAAGTTGCATAAAATTGACAAGACAGTCAAGGCAAATGTACATCATATATTTACCACATTAGGTGTAAATGGAGGTGGGATCTTTTTCTCTTCGAGATCCTTCCAGTTTATTGATAAGAAGAAACTGTGGGTTTTGATCTCATTCTAAAAAAAAAAAAAGACATAAACCAGATCATGACAAATTTGTGAGGTTGACATTTCATACTTTTCCAAACTCACATTTCCAGACCTGCCTCTATTTCTTGTATAAATAGGAAGGCTTATAAGGGGTGGATGATGGATGGAAGGATGCAGGGATTGAAGAAACAAATGAACTAAAGGACAGAAGTAAGATGAGAACAAGGGAAGGAATGGAGGACTGAAAACAGAAAACAAAGGAACAAAAAAGGAAGGCAAGCATTTGGATGAATGGTTGAAAAATGGATAGAAGGACAGCTTTTAGACAACAGGAAAAGAAATAGAAGTATTTCTATACTCTTTTTTCCCCCCCATGCTCTCTGGGAAAAACTTTCATCAAATTTTACACTTTTCCAAACTGTGCAGAAATTCTGTTTCCATATCAGCCAGCAGAGGGAGCTAAGAACTAAAACAAAAAAACTAGCTTAAATAATCATTCATACCCCTTGAATTGCTTTGAAGGTTTTGTCTCATTACAGCAACAAACTTCAAAGTTTATATTGGGCCTGTCAGTTACGGTGAGCGGTCATCATGTGTTGGTGGGTTCACACTTGCGCTAATAGCTTATGATGGTAAAATAGGCAAATTCTGCTTTAGCTTCTCCACAAGTTAACCTCCTACCTGCTTGGTAGTTCCTATACAGGCATTTTCTGAAGGCAATTGGTTGCCCTGGATTTTATTAAGGGGTATCGGATTTAAGGAAGCTGAATGCGACAGCATGTCCTACTTTTCAGATTTTTATTTGTGAAAAACAAACTTTTTAAAATATTTATACACCACTTTGTGTTGGTTCTTTCGCATAAAATACCATAACACACAATGCAATATCATACATTGATGTTTGTGGTCGTAGGATGAAAATCTGAAAAAGTTTAAGTAAAAAGAAAAAATGTGAATTAACACTCACAAAGTCGTCTCTGGAGCCCAGTCTGTGTGTGCGATCTTTCTCCAGCAGACCCTGCAGGAGAGACCAGGCTGTGCTGGAAGCTCCAGGGCGCATTGCTAGCGGTTTGTGGAGAATGTTGTCATACATCTCATGTGTGTCCCTGCTGTAAAATGGAGGCTAGAACATAAAAAAAAAAAAGAAAAAAAAATGAACAGCGTTAGCAGCCCTGACTCATTGTGATGATTCAACAGCTTGTGAAGACTATAAATTTTCACGTTTGAATGATCAAAACAACTTAAGAGAAACTCACTAAACCAAAGAGCATTTCATACAGCACAGATCCTAGACACCACCAGTCTACAGTGTTATCGTACGGTTGCTTCCTCAGGACTTCTGGAGCTAAATACTGAAGAACAAAAACATAAATTTGACATTTAATTTGATATTTTGTTTTAGTTGACAATGTTTGTGCGGATGCTATCTATTTTTCCTGTAAAAAGCAACTTAAGCAAATCATTTTTATGTATTTAACTCAGAGCTTCTGTAAAGGTTGCAGGATATGTAGCAAACATTCAAGCTACCTCAGGAGTTCCGCAAAATGTAGAGGTGGTATCTGTCTGGGAAATGCCCTCCTTGCACAATCCAAAGTCAGTCAGCACGATATGTCCCTTCAAAGATAAGACATGGACATTTTTAGATAATGTGCTAAACAAGCACCTCATTATCCCCAGACACTGAGGTCTCTATTGTTGCCAGGGACGCTGCCAGGAACACTGCCAGCAACGTAACCCCATCAGTCCCATTCACCGTTTCCTCGCATGACACAGTAAGACCTAATCCAATCACATGCATCACCTCCAGCTGGAAATTACAAGATGGGGTGCACAAATTCCTAGAAAACTGGAGTATGAACTCTGAGCATGCAAAAAAAAAAACCTACGAAAAAAACTCTCCAACAGAACGACACAAAATTGAGCGAATACAGAGCATAAATGAAATATTAAAACATAAACACTCACCTCATGGTCAAGCAGGATATTTTCTGGCTTTAAGTCTCTGGAGGAAAAATTATAATAATAAATAATTCTTCTTAGAAATCAAATATCTGCTTGAAATGTAAATATTTTTAGATCAAGCTTGATCTGCTATACACGGTCTTAAGTTGGAATATGGACTCGAAAAACACTGAGCGCTAATTGTCTTCTGTCTGTGCACTAAATAGTCAGGCTGTCCTGGATTTGTCCTGCTGAAAAGTGAATGTTTGTCCCAGTCTTCAGCCAGAACTGACCGTCTTTAAGTTTCATGCTTCTTCCACTTAAACATGATTAGCTTCCTTGTCTCTGCTGAACAATAGCATCCGCAGAGCATGATGCCACCATGACCTCGTTTTAAGGTGGGGTTGATAAGTTATTCTTGCTACTCTTCCATAAAAGCCAGATTTGAAGAATGTACGACTAATTGTTTTGGTGTGAACAGATTTGCCCATCCTGAGCTGTGGCTGCCTGCAGCTCCTTTGGAAGTGGAGCTTCTGATTGCTTCTCAGAGTAAATCTTTTCTTTTCAAGCGTGACTGTTTAGATCGACGACAAGTTCTTGGTAGATTTGTCAACGTCTTTGCATTTTAGATTAACCAGGACTATATCTATGACCTCAGGTGTCCTCCTTGGTCTTAAAAATCCTGTTTGTTCTCTAAAAAAAAAAGCTCTAAAGCATCACAGAACAGCTGTATTTACACTGGCAGTCAACAGGTTGACTAGATTTTATTTAGAAGCATAAGTAATAGGGACTAAATGCCATTGCACGCTAGATCCTTCATATTTTTATTAGGAAATCCCATTTCATGTCTTCTGCTCTTCAGCTATGCAAGTCAACTGACAATATAGTTTTAGTACATTTACAAAATATGTCACAAAAACCTTAGCCCTAAGTAAAGCCTGGTTCGGCATACCTGTAAACAATGTTGAGAGAATGCAGATATCCGAGCGCACTTGCCATTTCAGCAATGTAGAACTTTGCTCTGGATTCTGGAAATGTCCGTTCTCTTTGAAGATGAAAAAAAAGCTGAAACAAGAACGTTGCAGTGAATTTCCCCAGGGACACAGCAACATACAGGGTTTTGTTTTCATTCAGATTAATAATGTAGTGATTTAACACAACATCTGAGAAGATTGTGTGCATGCAGAAAAGAGGCAGGTTCACAGAGACGCAGGCTGCCGTTAGTCACTCTCACAGTCACAAATCGCAACTTGAAAAAAAAAAAAAAAGACTGCGAATCACACTTGACATCAATCTCCAGGGGAAGTTACAGTCATTTTTTGAGTAATGCTGTAATTTCTGAGAAGCATTTCAAACATGCAGACATTTGAACCAGAATAAAACTCCTCCAAGGTTATTCCAATCAAAGCTGCTCAGCGCTTTTATCCTGTATTACTTCATTCCACAGCAGAATCATGTGAGTCAGTCTTGTGCATGAGCCTCATTCCCTCCTAACTGAAACAACTCACTTCTCCTCCATTGACGAAATCCAAGACGAAGTACAACTTGTCTGTGGTCTGAAAGGAATAGTGAAGCCCGACCAGAAAGGGGTGTTTCACATTCTTCAGAAGCACGTTGCGCTCTGCCATGATGTGTTTTTGCTGATTGGAAGAATAATTCACAGGGAGGGTTACAACACAGCAACACCAACGCGCTCATATGATCGTCGCTGATTTGAAAGGTTACCTCTTTTCTATTGAGAATGACTTTTTTCTGTAAAACTTTGACTGCATAATACTTTCCATCGCGTCTCCGTTTCGCAAGGAAAACCTGTGTCGCAAGGAAACAAAGCAAGTTAGACGTTGCACTCAGAGGTAACCATAGCAATTCCCGAACTGATTCTCACTTCCTGAATGGAAAGGCCAACAGATGCAGAACTAAAACTTAGCTGTTCCTCAGCACAAAACTGAAACAATTTTCAACTAAATAAACCTTAACACATAGATGCCTTAAAATATTACTAAAAAAACGTGTCTTATTATTTATTACTCAACACGTTGTCTAACATTTCAGGGTATTTTATTGGGATCACTAGTCGATAACAAATCACTGTCTAGTAGTGAAGTGAAGGAAAGCTGTTTTTGACATATTTTTTATAAAACACAAATCTAAAAAGTGTGGCGTGCTTTTGCATTCAGCCCCCTTGACTCTGATACCTCAAAATAAACTCCAATTCAACCCATTGCATTCAGAGGTCCTTCTGTTCACTAACTCTGAACAACAAGAGGAATTTTTAGCAGTGGATTATACTTAGAGGTATCAGACTAAAAGAAGCCTTAACCTACACACACACACACACACATACACACACACCTACGCACACACACACACACAGACATTTAAAGTGTACTAATTCAGCAATACACATTCCTAGATTTTAAAGGGGGTTCAATGTATAATAGTAGGGTACGTTTCTCTGTCGTTTTTGGTTTCAATGTGACAAAATGTAAAAATGTTTAATGTTTATGAACACTTTTGAAAGGACTGCGCATGCAGGGTTCTCCTACCTTTCCAAAACTCCCTTTTCCTATAACTTTTAAAAAGTCAAAATCTGTAGGCTTTGCCCTGAAAGATACAACATTAATGTTTGTCACTACTTCATGGAGGACTAAAGGGCACAAATGTTTCACACAAAAATCACCCAAAGATAGATACTTACTGTGGATTTCCAGAGGGTCCCAGGTTAATGTTTCTGGAGGTAGAGCTGTTCTGTTAAACACCAGACAAACATTATCTACATTAACTACCAGGACCTAACTAACCAAGGGGGAGAGCTGAGACAGAAGCCACGCACTTTTAACAAACATGTTGAGATTCTATCAGGCTAACCAGGATGTTTTAGAAGCAAACATTTCATACAGCTGTTCACACGAGTCTTTGCTTACTTTATCATCCTCATCCTCAGAGGCATCTGAAAGTTGGTGCTTCCTATCCATTAGAAGAAAGCTCCTTACATCTGGACTGTCGTGTTTAATGTTGAACAAAGAAATTAATAAAACATCAGTAAGAAAATCTAGACAAAGCCGAACTGGATAATAATACTGTAATACTTAATGTTGATTCAATATATATTATATCACCCAAAAAAAAATATTTTAGATGTTAGCAGTGTACACAGGAGAAGAGAAATATTTCATTTGAGTAGACCGTAGATTGATTTTAAATGAGCAGCAATCACACCAAGGAAAAGTCCAGTCCAATGTTAGAAACTAATTTGCACATCATTTAGTGCAATACATATTTGCAAAAAATAGCACGAAACCAGTCAGGAGAATCTGTGATTGTAAAACTCAATTTTAGGCTTGACCTGGAGTTTTGCCTGGTACTCCATCTCTCCACATCACAATACATCCACCATAAAAAAAAATTTTGTCATCAAATTATTACTTCCTCCAATATATGTGCAGCACTTACTGACTGGAAAGCTGAGGATTTGAGACAATTCGCTTGATGAACTCATGCAGCCCCGCTCTCCTTTGCTTGATGAATTCTGTAAGTAAGATGCATGTTTGAACAGAAACAATAAAATAGACACAAAATGCATCAGTTTGATTATTATTGGAGCTTTCATTTATCAGCACTCACTCACCTGGGTCAAAATTGTCCCCAAATATCCTTTTTGCTGGTATTTTCAAGTTCATAGATGGAAACTGTTTTCTTAACTGAGTTGGAAAGAAAAGCATAAAGCACCGCTGCTATTATTGAGATAAAATGCAAACAACTCAATCAAAGACTCAAATTTACAAAGTCGCACATTTATTTGTGGAGAAAATTGGACTCACTGTGTTATATAGTTTATCAAACTCTGCGTATCGCCTGAAGACAAACCACTCCTGTCTTCCAACAGACACCATCACTTTGTAAACCTGAAACAAACAAAAAAAGAAAAAGGTTTTCAGATGAACAAATGGCAGAGTTTGATCATGTGTTTGCTTCAAAACTGTGAGACCCTAAACCTCAAAGAGCCACTTTGACATTTCCAATAAAAACATTTTTACATGAATGGAAAGAACCCACTGTGTAGCGCTTCTTCTTGTCCCTCTGCTCATTGTGGCAGGGAATGCTGACATTAGGGAAACTGGACTGCTCCTCCATCTTGGGGTTTGTCAGCGTTCAGAGGCACCGAGTCGTAAAGTAATGAGCTCTCCTGGGTAAGACTTCAAGTGTGCAAGTGGCCAACCCTCATGCTGAGACTTTGCTGCATAGAAGAAAAGAAAATGGACCACTCTGAAATCAAGGAAGTGAAACTGGTGTTCATCTGATCTCTATTCATGTCAGCATGTTGTCTGTTGAGTCCCACTTGGTCTAAAGAAGGCTTTGAAAACTGAAATCAGTTTGATTTATCATTCAGTCATTGTCTGCTGCTTCTGCAGGCCTCCTGTGCATGTATATGCTTGCATGATTTTTTTTAATACAGCAAAAGACCCCTCATGTACAAAATTAAAAGAAAAAAATAACATTCAAACTTTTTACCTTTAAATTACAAATGTCAGCATCTTTCATTCAAGTTCCCAGCTTTGCACATTTAGAAGCTGAGATTTTTCCATTCAAAACTGTGAACATTTGTAAACAGCAGTTTCCCAGTCTTGCCACTGACTCCGAGTAGGATTTAAGTCTGGACTTGAACTAGGACGTTCAAACAGACTGACAATCTATTGCAGCTCTCTTCACTTTACAGTAATACTCTACTTTGTATTGTGTGAGCCACATAAAAATCCCAATAAAAATAAACTGAAGCTAATGGGTTTTTTTTTATGGGTTTGATATACTGCTTATGTTTAAGAGATTTTTTTTTTTAGATAATCGCAATAGAACTCCAATTGAATTTTTAATATTGCATTTTTTTTTACTAATCTTTAGGTCATCTCAGTAATCTTTTTTTAATGACCGTCTCATTTATGCATTTATTTTGCTGTTATAGGCGTTCTGAGTTTTTGCCTGCTCATAAGTCAACGACTCAATGCAATCTGCTGACTTTCCAGAGGCAGAAACTCTCTGAGCTAATTTGAATAATAATAATAATAATAATAATAATAATAATAATAATAATAATAAATGAGGATGTTGTACTATTTGATGACTTGGATCAATTGGAATATATGTGTATTTTACTTGAATTTACCACAGCTAAAGCCAATCCATTTATACCATTATTTACAGTGAAAAATTTTTGAAATTATGGTAGAGAGATGTTTGAGATATTTTAAGGTCAGATTGTGAGCGTTTTCAGTTTTTCAGTTGTTAAAAATGCAATTTATCTACTGCTTGCTTAAAGTTTAGCCTGTATTAGAAACAGCCTGGGCCAGCGGTCCTTTCAGTTTCTCGAGCAAATGAGTCGATGAGCTCGTTATAGTAGACAAACGTTTCACCCACTCCTTCCACAGTTAAAGCCTATAATTCCCTCCACGTTTTCCCTGCTAATGTATTATTGTAGTTTATTTTGTTTTCCTCTTTGTATGTGGCAGAGAGGTTAGAGTCCATTTCTGACTCTGTCATTCACTCATCCTCGCCCACACCCCTCTCACACATGTGGTCTCTGATATACTCATCTGTTCAATACAATGCCTTGTTGAACCCTTTGAACCCTTGGAACTTTTTCGCATTGTTTCTCACTGCGCCCCCTTTCGATGTGATTCCAGTAACATAAAATCCTGCGCAACTCACTGAGATTAGTGGCCATCCATTTTGTTAAACAGACACTGCAATCAAAAACGCACAGATCTCTGAAGATCTAACACATTCTCCCCACTTTTAGCATGTTAATGGCAGGATTATGCTGTGGAGATGAACAGGAACAGTTTTTCAGCTATTTCTTCTTCAAAGTTATACCTAATTTTAACATGGCTCAGCAATTAGCACGTAAAATCTAACTGAAATACGTTTAGGTTTGTTCCTGACATAAAATGTGAAGTGTATAAATAACATTTGCTACACACTATAAAGCTCATTGTGGAGGTGTAATAAACTTTGATTCCAGAATGCATACAGTTAGGCCCCCCAACGTCATTCATAACAAGAAGTCTGTTTCAATGGACGGGCATCTTTCTAAAAATGCAAAAGCGACGTGAAGGAGGATTCGTGATCAGATTCGACTCGGGATGAGCCCATGCAAAACATTGATAACGTCTAACTAACCTAACTCTGCGGTGGCATGAATAATTAGCCTCCAGAAAAAAAAGAAAAAAAAACACACAGGAGGAAAAGCAGCGGCACATAATGACAGAACATGTCTAATTGGATTTCAGCCGTACTGTAGACTCTTAGCACTGTGCAACCTAACCACAGAAGAACATCCTCGGAGTTGTATAACGTCTACGTCGCAACAAAGCCTTTTGTTAACGGCTCTAACTTGTCCATTGTTTGATGTCAGTGAGGTCAGCCTCAGTTTGTTTAAGAACACACGGAAAGTCTTTGTTTACGTTCTGTCTCCCTCTCTCAGAACGCTCCTGAACACATCCTGAAGGGAAATGTCTTTAAACGATCCCTCTTCATCCAGAGCTGGTAAACCTCGCCTTTTAGTTTCACTTTGACTCACATTTGTGTACAGAAACAGATGTGTGATATTCAAAGTATCTTTCCCTTGAAAGCTGAACTGCTACACAGGTCAGCAATTCAGCTAAAATGGACAAGCAAAGGCTGTTTTCTGTTATGAAACCCTTTAAGTTTATGCAACAGAGGCTGGTACACGCAAAAAAAAAAAAAAAAAAAGAAAAAAGGTTGGCACTTCCCCGGACTGTTTCACATCTGCTCCTGTTTTCATGGTGAAATGGCTCTGAACAAAGGGGTAGGACCCGCTTCTTAACATTCCAGAAATCCTACTGTCTCAGATAACCTGAGGTTGTGCTTTGTGTAACTTATATAAATCTGATCCATCGCCACAAACACTCCCAAAATATTAAAAAGGGTAAATGACAACAAATGGAAACAGACCAGGTTGTTTGAACCAAATTTCTTCAAGCTCTACATGAGTTAAGTTGTGGTGACAGGCTCAAGAGAGGCTCGACTACAACAGAGAATCAGAAATAGCATCAGTGAATACCCTGTGGAGACGTTAAAGGTATTTTCTGTATCACACATGTTGAGGAATTTGAGCCACAAAACCGAAGCTGAGGAGACAGTAGGGTGGGAGGCCTGACTTGAATGCTCGGCGAGGCATGTGGCTTCGGATAAACAAAGCTGTGAGCGTGCAAGCTGAGCAGAATCGAGGGAGGAACCTGTTGCATGAGCAGGATGAAAACCTGTTTCAGAAAATAAACAATGGATTACCGCTTAACGTTTTTATTCATCAAACTGTCACCAACAAGAATCCAAATCCAACTAGCTTGATTAAAAAGCGTTTGTGTTTAATGGATGACAGTTATTACTACGTTCTCATGTTGGAATCTAATTAAAATTCAGCAGAGACAGATCTCTGTTAGAGGAAGTGCAGCTGGGCGGCTTGCCTGGCATGAACTCGGTCAACCATGATGCAAGCAGCCGTCCTCTCCATTAACGTTGATCCCGAACCTGACGTTACGGCTCCGACGACACGTAAATACCAAAAGGCTGCACCCGGTGATGATGGCTTGCTTTGTGCACCAGCGATCAAAAATCCAAAACAGACGTCAGGTTCCAGGGAGATAATTTAACTTCTACTCAGAGCAGCTAGTTTGTAATTATTTAACGGTGTGTAAAATTATTTATATGCCTCGAACTTTTCATCCCATTTGTGAGGTTTCAACCACAAACTACTATGTTTTCTTCTGGAATTTTATTCATTTGACAAATCAAAATTAACAGAAAAAATATGGCAAAGTGTGGTGTGCCATATTTTCAGCATCATTCTGATGCACTGAAATAAAAGACAGTGCAGCCAATTAGTAAATAGTTGTAGATGTACAAATGTATCTGTTAATGGGCATCTGGAACTACATCACATGTCAATTTTTTTCTTTATTTAATTACAATATAGTTAATAGATCTACAAATAGAGTTTATAAACAACAGATTCACAAATACAGATTTTAAAAAAAGAAACTAATGGGTCACGTTAATATTTTTTATTTTTCTTCTAATTAGACCACCAGAGGTATTAGTCAACTTGGATCAATTGAAATTGTGGCACCTGTTAAAATCAAGAAATAAGCAGTGAGGATCCAGAAGTACTTGAAAAATAAAGAGACAGATTTCTAAAACCATGTAAACAAAACAAAACAACAGAGAAATTGCAGCTGTAAAGAGACAGATAATCAGAGGAGGAGTATTTTCTGTGGTAGGGAGTAGGTGCTGTGGTTTGATAACACAAAAATTGAACTTTCACTAAAACAGCACTGCATACCCTCCCACACACACCTTCTGCATAGTTAAATGTGATGAATCTGCACATCATTATCTGGAGGGGAAAATTGATAAACTGAAAACAGGCAAATTACGAACATTCGCAGGAGTCATCCATCCACCTGAGCTTGAACGAACATTTGTGTAGGGCTGCAAGGTAATTTCCCAATTTAGAGTATTGTGGTTTGTGGTTATACAGGTAAACAAAAGGGCTGATACACCAGGCTGACACAGCTGCAACAACAATCTTCGTAGGGAAACATGTTGCTGGTTTATCCATCTAAAACATAATTTGCACAGTCAGAGGATGTGGCTCAAGAGCAGTCAGCTACTCCAGCTTTTCTGTAGGACACTTGTTTGGCAGGGTTTCAGTATCTTTCACTTGTTCCTGGTGCTTAATTTTAAATCTAAACACACATCACGTGTATTACAGGAAAAAGTCTCTCCAGCAGAGATCAGGGGAGGGAAAATGAGCCAGTGAAGGGAGGAGCTGACCACACACACACACACACACAGAAAGAAACAGAGAAAATGAAGACATGCAGTAGATGAGAGATTCAACAGGCTGTAGTGAGATTTCGTGTGTATAACAACCCATTCAGAAAAAAATCTCGCATGATCCACGGTGGGCTGTCAAAGCTAAGACAGAAAAGCAGCTAATTCGGCAGCTTTTACGTTGTTTGAGTCCGTTGAAATACACAGTTTCGTCATGTAATATTTCGAAGCTGTACGATTCCATAAAGTAGCAGTAAACTCTGTTACCTCAAAAGAGTTAGCCGAAAGTAGGCTCTAAAGACTAGAGCAAGGTAACTGTTGAACGTGAACATCACGTACCTTACAGTATTTTGATGCTGCGTCCGTTTCTCCTCTTTATTTTCAATGGTGATGTTTCGAACTGAAGCCTTTAAAATGTCCGAACAGGTGACATTTGTCCGTGAGACGAGAGGCTAAAGCTCCTCGAAGGACTCTTAAACCAAAGGTGTGTTTTGGTGGCTGTCCATGAACGTCTCGCAAACGAGAGAAGCAGGAAACATCGGGCTTTTCCTGCAGCAGAAAGTTCCAATGAAATTAGTCACGGGAGCGCGCAGCGACGGCCCACCTCTACTACCAAACAGGCAGCCACTGGACATCCGGTGAGGTTTTTCAAAATAAAATTAGGAATTATTTAAATATCTACGTTCAGATTTATTCCTGCTTCAAGAAATTTACTTACACACTTAGACAGGTATAACCACAGGTTATACCTGTGTATAACCTGTAAATAAATAAATAAATAAATAATAATATAAATGTATTGAGATGACATTTTAGGCTTGAATAGTTTTAGTGACAAGCAAGCTTCTTTTTTCACAACAATATTCTTTTCCAGCGACTGTAGGTCATTGTTTTATTGGGTTGAAGGGGGAATTTGGACCAGTGCTCCTTGAGGGTCCAGTGTGACAGAAACATTGAGTAAACTGTTATTCCACTTCTGCTAAAGATATATATTGTCTCACATATTATTTTGTAAAGTAAGATTTCAGTGACAAGATAACTTTTGCACATCGACTTACTTCTTTCTCTTTCTTACTTTAGTACTTTTTCAGATTGCGCAGAAAAAGTACAATCTGAGCCGAAAACTTTTATTTTCAGCTCACAGGTTAGTTAATTTCCGCTCTCTACTTCTAAGAAGCACAACATTGGCAGTTTTGTAGGAACCAATAGTGTCACCTATAGGCAGAAAGGTGGCACAACATGTGCTGCAGGAGAAAAGTCACAACTTTGTAAAATAGTGAAATAATAATAATAATAATAATAATAATAATAATAATAATAA
>VMRN01000006.1:7799907-7931725 GCA_010277015.1 Poeciliopsis turrubarensis
AATAATAATAATAATAATAATAATAATAATAATAATAATAATAATAATAATAATAATAATAATAATAATAATTAATACATACATACATGCAGATTTTAAGACACATGTATTTTAATTTATTCCAACAAGAGAGATGAGTAAAATTAATAATGAACTATGAACTAAAATAATTCTGCAATATATTTATATTGAATAGTTAATGTCATTTGAACTTCTCTTACAATATAATAATTTTTCTGGGACAATTACAACACAAACTTTGTGACTATCCAAACTGTTCGCCTGACTTATTGTTGTTCTTCAATTATATTAACTGTTTATTAAATACGTTATCTATTTTTAATATTATTCATAGTGTTTATAAAACTGTTAGCATATTGACAATGTAAAAACAGAAAAGAAAATTGAAAACATCCAGAATATCAAAACTCTGAGGATGTGTCCACACGATGGCAGCAAAACACAAGTTGCAAGCGTGACAACGCAGTACATTCATTGAGGAACTGATGGGTTCTCAAACTTTTTTATAACCTGTACTATTTTAGTAAATACCACGTTTCCAAGGTCCACCCAAGTGACAGATAATTGATGCCAATAAGCTAGTAAATCATTACATCTTGTTTGAAGAATCAGTTGGAATTGTGTGTTCTGTTTTACACAAAAGCTGAAATTACCAAGTTCAAATTTGGGGAAAGTAACTTAGGTTTCTGGGCACTGTTTGTGAGTTGAAAAGACTGATATTTCTCACCAACCCTGACATGAAAATCCAACATGATTGCCTTGCTAACAAAATGCTTTAATGCCAACTATAGCAAAATACTGACATTTTGGACTGTTTTACACAAAATGAATACATTAGCTTTTAAGTATTGGAAAATGCTTAAAAGCTGAAATCCAGAAGTTTTTATTGAGTCAGAATTTTAGTCAGCCTAATGTAGATCTTTGCCTAAAGTGTGCACGATCAATGCATCAACACAATCATATTTTGTTTAGAATTTAGGGCTAATTATATTTTTAAATATGTGTCTTTTTTTATTATCCCAGATTTCTAAATGAGACGTGGCAATTTCGAGTAGACTTCACAGAAATAAACAACTGAAATAGGTCAATCAGTATCACGAATCAATTCAAAAGTTTCACTCTAGAGATATGTTGCTGAAGTAAATTAATTTTTCGATAATATTATAATTTACAGAGATGCATCAACAGCAGTAAAAACTTTCTGCTAGAAACCCTTGCCCTGACAAACATCCTCTTCCCTGAAAAGGGCCCCTGCCCGACCCGCTATGAGCCTCCACTCTTAATGAAAAGGTCCATTCTGCTGAAGAAGATGACAGCGCAGTGGTCTAATTAAACACCCGCCTCTTCAAATCCTCAACCAATCAAAGAAAAGCCTGTGGAAGATCCAGCCAATGAACGATGAGCACCTCCACAGCAGTAACCTGTTAGTTTAGAGCGCTGGGAGACTCTGTCCAATCAGCGGTGAGGCCGCCTGCACAGAGGGCTGGGCGCGAGAATCGGCGGGATGGACAAAAATTATAGCGCTACACAGAGGTACAGACGGGGGGGAGACTCTGCTAGAAACATCTCTGAATGAAAGCGAGGAAAGCCCTGTTAGGTCCTCCGTCTGCAGACGAGCTCTTTACGTTGCGACGTCGCATTTTAAGCGACAAGAACCAGAAGAAAATAGAGTGACGCATTTTTCATAGCAACGATGTTATCGAGGGTGAACAGCGCTTTTTGTTACCCTGCAAATTTGATGTAACATTGGATCCAGTTAGCTCGCTGGCTAGCCATTCTCCGCCAACTGAATGCAACAGCCTCTCAGTGATGACTGAAAGCGATTTCTATGGATAGACAGTTATTACTGCGGGGTTTGAGAGCGTTGCCAAACACAGGTTTGTCTTTGAAGAGGTTCAACCGTCCCACCGGCTGTCATGGACAACGCGAAAACACGCAGGTAGGTGCCATCAGGTTCCATAATAGAGTCATGTCACTGTTTGGTTCGCCTGCCATCTGCCGTAGATAGGTTTAGTGTCATTGTCCTGCAGGCGAAGGCGTCAACTTACCAAGTGCACCTGCACATAGAAGCTCTAGAGTGCAATAAATAGCTAGTAAACAGCCCCAGCACTAGTTATAATTTGTAATACATGCATAAATTACAGTAAACAAATGCATTTACAAGCAGATATAGATCAAAAGCTAAGAATCTGGTTGAAAGTAGATAAAATAATTGCAGATTCCTCATAATTATATAAATATACCTTTAACAAAGGACCTTCTTTTGGCTCAGCGTCATAAAATGGCTAGCGTTAAAGAGCACTAGTAATAGGTATGTAATAACCTTTTTGTCACAAAGGCATATTTTAGGAACTAATGTCAATACAGACAATAACTAGCTAAGTCATAATAACTGATGAGCAGGGCACTTTTTATAGTAATTTATAAATGCTTACCATTTGCCATATGTTGTATGATATCTGCAGGGTAATCAGTGCAGACCTTAAGCACACAATAAGGTTTTCTGCCAACTCAGAAAATCTCTAACTTTGTGCTGCATGAACCTTCTGAATAATACCATGAATTCATACTTTATTTCTGCAGAACCTCTTATGCAAGGCATTAAAAAATAAAAGTACAAGTTATTAACCTGCAATTAATACTGATAGAAAAAAAATATAAACATAGTTAATAATTCTACATATATAAATGAATAAAAATAAAATAATCAAACAAGAATGCAAAGCAGTAAATGCCAACAAATGGCTAAAATGCAAAAATTATGTTAAAATGAATAAATGCCTTATTGTAGCTAATAATATGGTTTGATGTTAATCAGAAAATGTGATGAGAAAGGTCAAACTAGACTTGTGTTTAATTGTACACAACATTTTTGTTTATTTCAAGAACAAATGAAGGCATGTTGAAAGTAACAACTGAATTTGTTTATAAATTCAAATATTCAAAATAGTTAAAGCCAAAACAAACTATATAAATAAAAATAATAATCCAAATAGTACAGTGAGTACAATGTGAGTAATCTGATGATTTGATGATTTGAACAAATGGTTGCGGTGGTTTAAGAGCCAGGTTATGTTTGCTTTCGTTGCTTTTTGAACAACTGCACCTTTAATCCTCCTTCCATCAACACACCCACTCACTCACCCACTCGTTGATTGAAAAACTGTATGAGAAATAATGTAATTTTCTACCGCCTGTCCAGTAATAACCTCCAGTCTCATTGGTAATCAGATTAACACATTCTGCAAAACTGTAGTACTTTTTTCCTCTCTTTCATTCGTCAATAAATCAAACTTGGGAGTCCCCAAGAAAAGGTAAAGGTGGAACCAATCAGGAGAGATCTGGCTGGTTAGGTGGGACTTTTATATGTCATTTTTATTTCTGGGGTCTCCGTTTTACAATCTTTCTGCTGCTTTGTTATTGTAGTATTTCTAGCCTTGATGAAGATGAAGAGCTCCACTCCACAGACCCAGAGAGTAAAGAGAAGAGCAAAGACAAAAAGCTGCTGTGTAAAGTCAAATGGTCCCGAGATGAGGTAAGAGGACGATGGACGTTCGCATGTTGGGTGTGGCCTGAGAAGTGACTGAAACTGAAACAGACTTCATAGTGTTTGCATAGTGACCTGTGGTAAATCGTAGCATGCTTAAAGAGTGAAGTTAGTCTTTGTCTGCTTATAGGTTTCTTCCTCTTGCATGTTTTTGGTCATCTAACAGATTTTAATTATGTAAATATCAAATGAAGTTTTGAAATCAAAACTAAGTCATTAATTAACTGTTAGTAAACAAATTTGCTGATTTCAGGCCCAATTACTGCCTGACCCATCTGATCAGAATATATGGCCTCTTAAAGTGATATATAATATTGTAAAAAGCTCCAGCTGAAGGCTTAAGAACAGATGAAAAAAGAAGTCTGTGACATATATCAGGGTGCCAAAGTCATCTCTGTAGGTGTGAGTATCCAGCAAACCACAGAGAGACGTTTTCCACAGATGGACAAATATTGCAACAGCACTGAGCCTTTCCAGGAATGGCTCATCCAGGATGTCATAAAATAATCCAGGACAACATATAAAGTTTTGCAGATCTCATTTGCTACAGTTATGGTCAATGTTCATGATTCAACTATAAGAAAGAGAGAGAATGAGCAAAAAAGGCATCCAGATGCCGTGATGTAAGCTTGGTCCAACCATTCATTACTAAAAACCATTGCTGAAATAAAACAGTTTTGCAAAGAAACATGACCCAATCCCTCCTCAGTGAGTTTTGTATAGAAATTACTTTTTCACATGGGAACAGGCAGATTGGTTTGAATCGATTTTTTTTCCCTAAATGAACAAACTCACTTGCATTTTTCTTTTTTTTTTTTTTTTTTTTATTTAATAAAATTATCTCTGGGTGTATTCACACTATTAAAGTTGTAGAACCTAAAGTAGGCTTTATAGTTTTTTATTTGGTGCAGTTTGATTTCATATTGAGCTCTTTTGCAAGCGGGCAATAATTTTTAAATAAAGCCAGGCGGGTAACGATCTTTGCTTCCCTTGGACAGAATTGGTGGCGCGTGGCAGAGCACAAACCCGGAAAGAAAACTAACACTTCTTGTTAAACATGCAGAACATGACTGCATTCTTGTGTGCGTCTTCCCAAATACCAAGGATGAATGCACTTTCTTCTCGGAGCTTCTGGAGTGGACACGCCTCGTCCTGTTTAGCATCCATGCAGTTGTAGCATTAGCAACACAGAAGGGCTAATTATTACCACAACGTCCAGCAATGGCGGCTTATAAGATCCAAAAAGACGTATATTTCCTGTAGTTGGTGCAGATCGAGCCCTGTCTGTGTTCACACCAGAGCTCCTGTAGAAGTGGACTGGGTCTCTTGGTTTGGCTGAGTGTTTTCACACCTGAACAAAAGGTCTGGAGTCGACCAATGGGAAAATAAACTCTGGTTCTTTTAAAGTGGACAAAAAGTGGCAGGTCTGAATACATGCTCTGTCTGATGTTAACATTTTTTTTTTAAATAATCTAAAACACTGAAGTGAAAGAGGGATAAAAGTCAAAAGAAAACTGTCAGAGGCAAAAAATATTCAGTATTTAATTTTTTTTTCTTTCTGCTAATTTCTTGAAGGATGAAAAACTTAAAAAACTTGTAGAGCAGCATGGAACTGAATCCTGGAAATCAATCGCTACCTTCTTTCCAGTAAGTATTATCACAAAAGAACATTTTATTCACTCTTTGACTGTCGAAGTCATTTACCAATTGCATTAGGACACCGTGTGGCTGGAAAGTCCTAGTGAGTTACAGTTTTCGGGGGCCAGTTTAGCAGCTGGTTCAGAGTGATGAGCTGGTTTTGAACTTTCTGTGT
Source organism: Poeciliopsis turrubarensis (assembly GCA_010277015.1). Classification (NCBI taxonomy): domain Eukaryota; kingdom Metazoa; phylum Chordata; class Actinopteri; order Cyprinodontiformes; family Poeciliidae; genus Poeciliopsis; species Poeciliopsis turrubarensis. Next base: position 7,805,289 of record VMRN01000006.1, read on the forward strand.
CTGCTGCCACAGGGGAGGACAGATGGTCAGTGTCAGCACCGCTGGCAGAAGGTCCTCAACCCAGAGCTGGTCAAAGGACCCTGGACAAAAGAAGAGGATCAAAAGGTAAGTAGAGCTGGGAGTTGCTGGAGATTATATGGGAGAAAGAGGAAGGCTGTGAAAGAACACACCACAAACTCAAATACCACAAAGTGCAATCTATTATTTATCTTCAGGCTAACTACCCTCTGCACATGTTAAAACAGTTACCAAAAATTATTGCAATAAACAATAATATAATTGTTTTGAGACTATTTTCAAGTAACATCTTAATGGCATAATAAATTAACTTCACTCTTTCAAAGACAAATAAACTTAGTAGATCTGGAAGACATTTAAAATATCCAAAATAAACACAGTAACCAAAACAATAAATGTAAAGGAAATAAGAACGGCACGCAATCTAAACCATACATAAAATTGATTATGTAAAAGAAGCAAAACTGCCCTGAAATAAATATTAATCATCAGAATGGAAATTATTGAGCTCATTTTCATTTATTATGGGATCAATTATTAATTACTTTTTGCGACAGTCTGAGAGCCAAACATTAATGCAGGTCAATCACATAAACCCCATTGAAATCAATGCTTGTGTAGTCCCATGCTTGCTTGCTTTATCACCTTTTTGTATCACTTTGCAAACTACTGTTGCTAAAAATGATCATGAATCATGCCTGACTGAATCCAAACATTACAAGCCAGCTTCATCTAATCAGAACTATTGCTTAAACTTGGCCTGCCAACTATGACATCACAGCATTGCTCAGTTCTGACAAAACGGGCTGCAGCTACATTCACCCACACCTGAATAACTCGTTCTTTTGAGCATGAGGATTCTGCTCTGTAGCAATACACAGTTTCTTTGCATTTTCTGTATTTTTCAATGAAGTGTCTTGATGTTTCCTGTTTTGGGTGTTTGTGCAGGTGATCGACCTGGTGCACAAGTACGGCCCAAAGCGCTGGTCAGTGATCGCAAAGCACCTGCAAGGGAGGATTGGAAAGCAGTGCCGCGAGCGTTGGCACAACCACCTGAACCCAGAGGTGAAGAAGTCGTCTTGGACACAGGAGGAGGATCGGATCATCTATGAAGCCCACAAGCGGCTCGGCAACCGCTGGGCAGAGATTTCGAAGCTGCTTCCTGGCCGGTAATGTTGCCTCAAATACAGGTTCCTTCTTCTAGCCAGCATCTGGAAGTTTGATGCCATCAGTCATTTCCCTCACAGTACAGACAACTCCATCAAGAACCACTGGAATTCCACCATGAGGAGGAAAGTGGAGCACGAGGGTTACCTGCAGGATGGCTGCAAGTCTTTCACCTCCTCTGGAAACGGGAAGAGACGGAACAGCAGATCCTGTCCGCTGACTCCGACGGACCCCCAGCTCTGCGGTCCCAGTCCTCTGCCTGTGACGGCTTCCAGCCAGGTCCGTTTCAGCCTCTGCTTCGCAATTCACCCGAAGTCTTTAACTTGAGCTCCTTTCAGCTTGGTGCTCTGTGTTGTAGGTGGGGAGCTTTTCTTACGATCCTACCAGTGGACACATTATGGACGGCCTTCCTGAAAACTCCAGCTTTGTATCAGTGAGTCTTTGTGTTTAAGTTAATGTACATAAAAAAAACATTTCTCTTTATTTTCTTACCTTTATTGTTACACTTGCTTGTTGTTTGCTAACTTTGGACAAATCAAGCCAATCAAACACTTGACTGTCCTGTTTTTTTTCCTCACCTAACCCTGAATAATCAATGTTTGTGAATTTGTTATGTTTTGTCCCCTTTCTTTGATTATCTTAACTCTTTTAACTCTTTCCTCTTCCTCTCTTCTTGTCGAACTCTCCTCCCTGATGTTCGTACACTGCAGCCATCCTGCCTGGATGATCCTGACAGAGAACAGAGAATTAAGGAGCTTGAGCTGCTGCTTATGTCAGCAGAGAGCGAAGTCCAGCGACACATGCAGTGCAGAGGTTCACGTGTAAGAACACACTCCGTGTGTGTGTTTTAGCAGACTTAGCTAGCTAGCATCCTGTGTGGGTTTGCAGCTGTCATACGCTGAAGAAAAGCTCATTTTAAAATAATAGTTAAGAATTTGATGAACAATGAAATATGAAACTTGATCATTTTTATGTTGTCTGATAAATCACCTCGCCAGTGGTTGACATTCCTGAATGAGCTTTTTTTTCTGTGTATAGCACAAGATTTGAGCACATTTATGCGTGCTTGTAGTCCTGCTATATTAAAACATATTCCATTTCATATTTTCCTCTGGATTAGGCTGAAGCTGTGCTTGTTAGTCACCTCACTACGGTTGCACCCGTGAAGCTGCTGCGTCCTCCCCTCATCTGTCAAGCGCTTGTTTTTATGCCCCTTTAGTCTTTCTCTACTGTCAAAACTGAACCTTTGCGTCTATTTGTAGCATTTATGTGCACAAAAGTTTTCAAACCCCCTGACAAAAAAAGGAATTTTATGTGATCATCACAAAGTAGCATAGATATGTGAAGTGGAATTAATATTTCTTCAACAAATTTTACGCAAAACAACTGTAAAAGTGTGACATGTATAATATCCCCCTAGATGCTATCCAAGAGGAAATATTGCTTTCAGAAAAGTTACACTGACCTTGAACATATTGTCCTCATAGAAGCATGGTGGAGGCAGCATCATACCATGGGGATGCAGTTAGTTTATTGGAGAATTATTGGGTGGAGCTAAATGCAGGACAATCCTGAAAACCAGATTTGTTGGAAAAGCTTGAGACTGGGTCAGATGCCACCTTCTAGCTGGACAACACCAGAAATACTATGTATTAAAACGACCCAGTCAAATTCCTGAAAGAAAAAAAATTTGGGTCAAATTTCTCCTTCTAGAGAACTGGAAGAAACATTTCCAAAAAAAACATGCAGTACAGTAGAATGTGGTTCTGAACAGTATTGACACCGGCAGCCTGGATACAAATACACGCCACACTTTTCAGATTTTTGTGTAAAGCAACTATTTCAAACAACTTTAAGTGATTCTTTTTATTATTGCACATCACCTTCACATAAAATCTCAATATAGATTTAAGTTTGTAATCTTACAACATTTGAAAAATTTCAAGAAAAAGAAAACAAAACGTTCAAGTGGTATGGATACCTTTGCAGCACGGTGCATAAGGATTCGCGTTTTTGCGATTTAAATCTTTTGCTAGCAACTTTGTTCTGCAACATAAAATCTTTGTCATAGCTTCCCTGTTTTTCCTGACCCTCAGAGTGTGGAGCTGTACCCAGCCTGGTCAGACAGTCTGTCTGAAGACTCGATGACCACCAACAGCAGCCTGGAGGAGCAGGCGGAGAGGGGGTCCTGGAGAGGGCCGGACATCCAAGTGCCACCCCCTCAAGTCTCTCCAAGCAAGTTCCTGACCGCAGAGGCTAGCGCTGTGCTCTCCAGCCTTCACACCATCCCAGAGTTTGCGGAAACCATGGAGCTACTCGATTCAGTGAGTTACAAAAGCAAAAACAGAATCATTATGATTAGATGTAATGGATTTATCTACAGAATATTTCTTCCTCCCATCAGGAGCCTGGAACCTGGAACAGTGTGGCCAGTTTTGATGTGTCGAATGCAGCGACGCCACCCCGACACAACCACGCAGGCTTCACCAGTCTGTTGCAGGAGAGGACAGTTTATGAACCGATAGGCTACACCGTCAACAATCACACCGCCATACCAGGCCATGATGGGAACTGCCCGCCATTTGGCTTGGTTGCCATCGCCTCCCAGACATCCATCAACTCACTGAAACCCGGCAAGGATTCCAGCGGGAGGAAGAAAAGGAGAGACAGAAGACAGCCTCTGTGTGACAGGACTTGCTCTTCGTTCTTGGAAAACATGTCAAACTCTCCCAAAAAGACACCTACAAAGTCACACTCATGCACCACGTCAGCAGTAAGATGTTTGTCTCACTGCCTTTTCGTCCTCTTACAGCTAATACAAGATATGTTGCTTTAGGAATTTGTTTTAAATGCCACGTCTGTCATGCCAGTTCTGCAACACATCAGCGACGGAGCACCTGAACCTGGAGGATCCCGCCTTGACCTCAACTCCTGTGTGCGGTCAAAGATGCCTCCTCAAGGAAAATACACCCAAACAACAGAAAGAAAACGATGGGTAAATAAAGTGTGACGAATACATTTCAAAATGTCTTTTTTTTTTCAGGAAAAAATATTGCAGTGACACATTTTTATTTTTACTTTTTTTAGTTCCAGGACCCCTAAACTTGTTAAAAATGCTGCAGTCCCAACCCCAAGAACCCCAACTCCATTTAAAAAAGCTTTGGCTGCCCAGGAAAAAATGCACGGCCCATTGAGGATGGAGGTGAGGCACTGATCATAAGGCTGATTGTTACTTTACTCTCCAAGCGCAGTCATGTATATTCTTCTTCTTTCTGTGTTTTGTAGCCACAGCCTCTGGCGTTCCTAGAAGAGGACATCCTCGAAGTCCTGAAGCAGGAGACAGGAAGAGACATCTTCAACAAAACAGACTTCCAGTCCGACCACAGAGCGTGGAAACATAACGTATGTCAGACTCCGACCTTTTTAGCTGTTTTGTTTGTTATAGAAAATGTTTGATATGGCTGTTTTATGTTCTCTAATAAATAAAAAATGATAAATAAATGTTTGACTTATACATTTAGATGGATGGTCCAGCGAGAAAAGTGCGCAAGTCTCTTGTACTAGACCCTTGGGTTGAAGATAGCCAAACCGTCTTCCAAGAGCAGCTCAACGATGCACAGGTGAGTCAGTCTGACTTTTTCTTTCACCTGTGACCCTCTGAGCAAATCACCTGCCTCCATCTCACCCTATAATTTGATTCTTCTACTCTTACACCAAACATCTTGTAGTACTTAGGTGTGGCTATACCCCAAAACTCCACGGTTTGCTGCTGTTTTATGGGATTTCTGCCAAGCCTTTGAAAGTCAGTTCAAGAATACTTTGTTTATCCCAAAGTGAAATGATCTTTAATATAATACAAGAATCGTCAAAGAGTCGTAAACGGTGCTGCCATGGGCAGGAAACGTTCTGCCTGAAGACTGTTGCCGTATGAAAGGTTTATGACTCATGAGACGCTAACAGTTCAATTTCCATACAGCAGAGACGATATTCCGCAATAACGTGTCCTGGTTGACACCATCAGGATATAATGAAACACTGCATTTAGGAAATGGAAACTGGCAGGTCGAAAATAGCTGCTATGATAACTAGAGTCAGAGCTCTAGCTGAAATGTTTTCCGCAACTGTTTTTGCGCCAAAACAAGGCTTATCTTACAAAGCTTGTATGTAAGATAAACCTTGAGCCTGGTTTATCTTACATCCAAAATGGAGGACTGTAAGGAAGGTTGAGACTGTTCTCTTTCAGAAAACCCTGTTTTCAACAACAGCATTTACTTCTCATCATTTTCCAGATTTCAGAAGAAAGTCTGCAGGCAAACTCTTTGCTGGTCACCCCGATCACTGAGGAAGAGGAGGGTAGGCAGTCAGCCTCTGAGAAAGACAGGTCCTTATTAGGAGTCCATTGTCACACTCACTGCTTCTCCAGGCCGGATGTGAAAAACAGTCCCTCCTCACACAAAGAACCAAAATCATCTCCTGCACAGGTATGTGAAACCAACCTGCCTGCATGATGCAGTTTGCTTTTGAATATTTCCTGCATTTTGTGTCTGACATCTTCCCGTTCCGACTCTTTATTTGTTTCGCTTTAAATTGCACTGCTTGCATTAAAATACACTAATAAAATCAACTAAACTTAGTAATCTGTGCACTCAGTGTTCTAAACAATATAATAAAGCCATTTTTATGGATTAAAACCAATAATATTAGCTGGTTTTACATTTATTTTTGGAATTAAAAGCAGTATAACCACAATCAACAAAAATAGACTGCATTCAGATAGATGTGGGGTTATTCTCGCTTTACGTAAAGCAACTACACAATTACAATTATAAAATGTAACCGCTGTAAAAGAAAAATCAGTTCTAACTTCATTACTAGAAGTTAGAACTTTTCAGTGTAATACAGATCAGTATTTGTGTAAACAGACAAACATTGAAGGATCTGGAAAAAAAGTGTTCCAGCATGCGTTTTCAGGAAGTTTGTTCCAGATCAGCAGAGCATAGAAACCGATTACTGACCACCGGTCCCCCTCCCTGCAGGTGAGCGAATGGGAAGCAGTGGTTTATGGGAAGACAGAGGACCAGCTCATTATGACAGAACAGGCTCGACAGTATCTGACTCCCCACCCGTCGTCCGGCTCTACCTCAAGGGCTCTCGTCCTTTAAAGCCATCCTTCACTCCCAAGCAAGCAGCACTACATCCGTCCAGCACCTGAAACTGTCCACTGAGTCCTGAAGGAGACAATCTAGTGACACAGATCAACACTGCCGAGGCCCTGACTGCCGGTACAGTTTATAACACATTTCTAGGTCACCTAGTCTTTTTTCCTTACCTACATCTTTGCCTACAGTAGAAACTATACGAATGTAGTCTGTATTACTAGCAGTGGCTGCTTCTGAGTAATATATTCTTAATATACAATTTTAGATGCCAGGAAACACAGGTCATGATGTATCTCCCTCAGCTTATTTTGCCACCCTCGTCTGATTGCTGTTATTTGATAAAAATCACGCACATGCCACATGCCTAGCTTTTTACTGGCTTAACATAAACTTTAAAATCACACTACAGACGCCCAATAATAAAATTCCCTTTACTTTAAGCTAAAACAACAAAATGCAGCCGTGTGTTTTTGTAATAGCAATCATTTGAGATGCTAGTCCAAGCTGGTGTGAGGTTTTGCAGAAGAAAATGAGAAACTGTCAGTCAAAATTGCACTACTGAGAGGATTTTTGCTGCTGTGAAAGGAGCAGTGTGTTTCTTCAGTTTTATTTTTATGTTATTTTATTTTGAAAGGGCAAACTGGATAGCACTTGAGATGGTATCTGTCTGACAACACAGCGTTTCCAATCCGAGACAATGGAGTCCGTGGAGACATCAGTTGAATGTATTTCATTGCAATGTACATGTGAAAGAACCTCAAACGTGGAAGGGTACCTTTTATTGTTTATCTCTAATTATTTTATTTATTTTCTGACTCTTCTGAGACTTAGATGTTAATATAAATTGGACACCATGAAGTCATGAAGGTTTCACTTTTTTTTTTTCTTCTTTTTTTTTCTTTTTTTTTTTTTAGTTTGCTGACAATAACAGCCTAAAATCATATTTGCTCTAAGCATGTCACTGTTTAAATAAATAAAACAAAATCCCCTTTGTCAGATGTTTCATTGTGACGGTTGATACTGACACGGTTTCACATCACAAGCGTCAAACATTTGGCTGAGAAGGACCAGATTTTTATGTGAAGGCTGTAGATTTTTATTTATTTAATGTCTACTAATTTATTTATTTCTTTGAAAAGGAAACCTTTAAGAGAAACTATTGAAGAATTTTATTATCTTTTCTCTTTAAAAAAAAAAAAATAAGAAAAGAAAAGAAAACAGGACTGGGCTGCCATCCAGTTTTATATCACCAAGGTAAAAACAACATGCACTGCCCCTGACTTTAACCCTTTCTGAAATAATTTGGCAAGAGCTTAGAAAATAACAATTTTATAGATGTTGGCATGACTTTGTAACATTTAGATAACATTTCCCCCCCTTTAAATCAAATGTGTTTTGCAATTAGGTAGCAGGACTCTATCTCTGAAATCTAATCATAGACAAACTGCACTTTTTATATGTACAAATTTAAACTTTTGTTTGTTAATTATCATGATATAGCTCTTTGTTTGGGTGTGCGGGTTAGTTTGTTATGAAGGCTGACATGAAGAATCTGCTGCTTGATTTGTCACCTTTTGTTTCTCCTGTTTGGCTGCAGAAGTGTGTACTTTTAACTACACTAAGAAAAGAAAACCTTGCAATAAGCTGTTTTTGTAGGCCGATTGGTTCTGAGTAGAGCAGCCGGTGCGTCCTTGTATGATGCTGATATTCCCTGATCAAATCCTAACTTCCACACTTATTTTTATTTTTTTTTTCATTTTTATTCTTTTTGCTGATCTGTAATTGTTATTTATGTTTCATGCTGGGTTGCATTTGCTTCAAAAGTCAATTATGGTAAAAACTGTTATCAGTAGAAGACAATAACAAATGCTAGGCAATACGGCTTAAAAATTACATTTCCTGATGTTTTTCATACCACATTCGATTTCAAATTTACATTTTTAAATAAAAAAAATATTAAATTTAAAGTTATTTTAATGAGAAAGAAAAGCACTGCTGGGACTAATCTGAGCATATTGTTTTTGAACCAGCACTTCAGTTGTAAAACCCCTAGATGACAACTACAGATCCTGCACTTTATACACTCTGGATTGTAAGTAAGAGCAATACAGTAAAATCCAATTACATTTAATAAGTGCTGAACGGCTTGTCTTCCATTTTAGTTTCCCGACTCGTGATTATTTGTAATCTTACTGAAACTTCCTGTAATCTGCACTAGAGCTGTGAATCTTGTATTGTCAGCCTTTAGTGGATCAGCATTGCCTCTAATCTGGATTATCCTCCATTTAGACCTCTGAGTGAGAATAAGAAGGAAATCTTGTCAGAGGGATCAAGAGGAGAAATCAGGAGAGTTTGGTACAGACGGTAGACTAACATCTATATAAGTGATTTATACTTAGATGGGTCTAATCTGTTCATATTTGTGTGATCTGTTCCTGCGGGTCGGTTTGACTCCTCGTTGTAAATTACATCCATTAAATCCAAGTTCATTTGTTGTGACGTTAACAATTCTTGACAAATACAAATTATAGGTGTTGAGGGAATTAAGTATAAGCACAAGATGCTAGCAGCTCTGTTTACTACTGTAGTTCTGCATGAGCAATAAACACAAGATGCTGGATGAATCGCTTTTATAAAACGTGCTGTTTAATGTAGCAATTTCAGTAACTGTCATAACCAAGTTACCTTAGATGTCCTGCCAGCTCTATTTTGTAACCTTGTACTTTACTTGTGAAAAATAAAAGCATCTTGTTGCATCACTTTTTGTGTCTTTCTTTGTCTGCCAAGTCCAAAATCTTCTGCTCTGTAATGAAGATTTGTTATGATCCCTTAAGGTTTCTGATATTTTCACAGCAGGGGTGGAAAACATCCGGAGCCTTTGCCAAAAGCAAGAGAGGGGAGATTTGAAACTGTGAAACTCCTTTCATGATTTATTCAAGTATTGTTCCCTAATTGGCACTGAAAGTTGAGCATAAATAAAGTGGTTAAAGATGACTCACTCTTCAGAAACAATATATGTTTGGGAATGTTGTCATCTTGGCCTGAAGGTCCAGCGACACGAGCCCCCCTCCCAATCAGAACAAGACGCCTCTCCACAGGGTCAGCTGCTGGCCCTAAAGGGGCCCACTCACCCATGACTTAATGCCCCCAGGGTCCTTTGTCCTTAAGGCTGTTGGTTTTACAGGCCCATTCACTCAGTCACCCTGCCCCCCCCTCCCTTCCTTGCACGAATGGCGTGAGCCAGACAACATGCCAACCTGTTCTGTGCTGCAGGAGCAGCAGCACGCGTTCATGTAAACAATCGACACACTGACACCTCCTTGGTCCTAACCGGAGATGTCCAGCAATCCTTCTATCTCAAGTTTTATGCAGAATTAGAAAGAGATCATTCAGAGTTCTTTAGGTTTAATCCATCACAAACCTAAAGAAGCAGACGACATCTAACTGGCAGTAGGTACCTAGCTGGTTTCGTAGATTTTTAATAGAGCCTTGCTTTTAAAAAAGGGAAACATTTTTACATCAATCTGAATCACAGGTGGGTTTATTTTTAGGAAAACATTCAACACGACTGAAATCTTGATCAGTGAATGACTCCACAGCCTTTTTTTTTTTTTTTTTTTTTTTTTTTTTTTTTTATTTTGCTTAGAAATGTTTTTTGCACTGAGGAAATGACAGAGAGGCTTAGAGGAATATCCCCCACACACTTGTAGGCATGTGCACAAACTCCCATGAACACACTTTGGCTTTATGTGTGTGCGAGACAGCAGATGGGAGCCCATTATAAGGATGACGGCGCAGTCATCTGGCAGGCAACCCGTTCCCCCTCCTCCGCCCCTTTTCCCCCAGCAGACACCCAAAGCAACGCAGCAGGGAGAGGACGGCCTTTTAGGCGGGAGACTCCACAGCCCCTCCAAAGTGTATGTTTTAAAATTGGACTGTGGTGTTTGCAGGCCAAATTAGGTCACCGTTTCCACTGCCGCATATGTGTTAGTCCCTGTGAGAAAGATCTAGGCAGAAGTTTATTTTATAAGGTAAAAGTTGAAAACTCGATGGTATTTATTTTTGGATATTTTTTGTTTTATTGAAAACATACATCTGAAAAGTGTGTTGTGCTTTTGTATCCAGGCTCTCTCAGAAATCAAATCCAGTGGCCTTCAGAAGTCAGTTGATCAGTTAATCGTTACATTAGAGATTAGGTTGAAGTGCTGTTTGCAGACTGTCACAAGCCATATAGGACTCAGCAAAAGTGGAAGAAGGTGCTCCGGTCTGATGAAACCATTTTTGAATTTTTGGTCTACATGCTAAGTGGCATTCATGGCGGGAAACAAACATCCGCTATTGAACAGGTTTGAGGTGCAGTTTTGGCAGCGTTAGCACAATTTTCAGTTTTAATGTAAAGATGGGTGAAACGATCTCGGAAGCAATCTCCACTAGAGGCAGAAAGAGACTTGGAACTGGGGCAAAGGTTCACCTTCCTGCAGTACAACAACCATAAAGTGGTTCAGATCAGAGCATGTTTAGGCGGAAAATCTGTAGAAGCGTGTGTGAAGACCTGAAAACTGGTGTTCAAACCAAACTAAGCCCATCTAATCTGACTGAGCTTGACCTATTTCCAAAAGAAAACAGTCTAAAAGTGGCTGAGGCCTTCTGAACCCTCCCCCTAAAAAGATTTGCAGCTGTAACTTCAGCAAATCTCCAACGTACTGACTGAGATGCATGTAAGTGCAAGCCACACTTTTCAGATTTTTACTTGTAACAAGATTTATTTCCTTTCACTTATTACACACCATCTTGAGGTTTGTGTGATGTGAACGACATCAAGGAGCATGACCGCTTTTGTAAGGAGATTTTCTCATTGCTACGTAAAAGTCACAGAAACCCCCTCAGATCGGCTTCAGATGGCCGGAGGAGTCGTCTCTGCGCAACTTGCACACCCTTTCCTGTGCAAAACATGCCTCCCCACTCTGTCCACAGAGAGACTGCCTCCCACAGCCTCCTACAACAAAAGATTACACAACAGAGAAGATCAAACAACAACGCAGAGGGGAGGGTGGAGTTTCCTGCATGGATGTCAAGGCCAAGGTTGGGGTTGAGTTCGCAGTTTGCTTCCACTGAAAGGAGGTGTGATAAACAGCCACGGGGGCGTTCTGAGAGGCACCACAGAAGAAGACAGCCTCTCAGAGCCGCTTTTGTGTTGCCGGGACAACGGGCACCATTCCTGCTCCTCTGGCAAGGTTTTCGGCAAAACTAGCTCACACTTCCCTTTGCTTGTGGGTTTTATTTTTAATCGGAAAGAAAATGGAGGCTCACAGCGTTTGCAGCAAAATGAACAGAGACGTAAAAAAAATGTAGAATAATGATTAAACCAGGGAGTCATCATATGGTTTTATTGTCCTCGTACTGGCTTATGTAATAAGCAAAGAGTATATGTGCATACATTAAAAACATCGCATGATGGGGATACAGTTCTCAAGCAACGCACTTCATATGGCTAAAACAGTTAATTGCTGCCACTGTAACTACAGTTACATTATAAAAATATATCAGAAAATCTTTGCTCAGTCTACAGACTCAGCTGGCACAAATCAGTAAATATAAAACAAGATAAGTCAACTTAGTTCATTTATGGGCTTTATATATATATATATATATATTTTTTCCATTACCTGTCCATGGGGGAATGGACAGGTAATGGCATTCACTTGGACAGGTAATGGAAAAATCTCTGAAAATTGTGAATTACTCTCAATTGATAAACAATATTCAGCAACACCTTATCCTCAGTTCTAGAGAAGCCTTGATTTCAATCAATGCAAATTTGTGTGTAATAATGGTCCAGTCATTTGCATGATGTGCAAAGCTGGCAGAAACAAGGGAATGAATATTTTAGTGCAACCAAGTGGACTTATCTTGTCTTGGTTCCTGCTTTGTGCCACAACGTTCTCCATCGTGTACAAAGTGCAGCGTGACGACAGCATACATTACATCTTCTTTTCTTGCTAGTTGAAATTTAGCAAAGACAAGAATATTTGACTTCTGGCACAGAACAAAGAGGTTCAGACCTTTTTTTTTTTTTTAAATATATTTTAAAAAAAGAGAAAGTTTCTGAAACCCACCTAATCTCAAAAACACCACCTACAAAGTCAACTCCTCTCAGTTACAATGGACACAGAAAGGTTTCTTCTTAGTCACCCTCGAAGGCCCCATTGGAGGCTCCTTGGCATTCACTTTTTTTCCGGCGCTTGGACAAGATCCTGTGGAGCAAACTTGGAGATCTGTGAAGCTGAGGTTGGGAGGCCGCGGGCTCATGCGGAGGACTTGGGGGCCTCCGCACCGGGAAGGGGCTGTCGTGCTTAACCTGGCTCACATCCAGCCCTCCTTTGCTGCTCCCCCTCCTCGGCGCCTGCAGAATGTGTCCACTGGGGGACAAAGAGGAAATAACAAACACAAAGGCCCTGTTTATTCCGTGACCTAAATTAAGCTGCTCGCAGACAAGAGCTTACAAGAAGCCTAGCAGAGGGCTTGAGTCTGGATTTGCAGAAGTTTGTGCAGAGCAGCTTTTACTCATCCTTTTTATGATTTAAAAAAAAAAGGTTTGGGAGAAGAAAAATGACCCCCACACTCAAACATTTCCCTCTCACTCCTCAAATAAGAGGAGATTGGCTTCTGTGTATGTGTGTATGCGTGCGTGCGTGCGTGCGCGTGTGTGTGTGTTGTTGTGTGCGTGTTTGGGGGGCTTGGCAATCATTGCGCTTTGTTATCTAATGAGAGGAGAGAGGGGCCACCTGTTCAGGGGGGCTGGGAGGAGAGCAGCGGGATCGGACCTGGACATGGGGGGCTGTGGGGAACATCTGCTGGATACGGAGCGTGAAGTGCGGTGTGCGGACTGGCTGAAGGTGGGGGATGCGTGAAATTGTTCACGCAGTTGCTTCAAGTGCTTATTCTTTCATCCCGTACCTGCAGTGTTCGGTGTTGACTCTCAGAGATGAGCTTCTCCGCAAGCCCTTAGTTGGCAGGTTGGTCTGAAAAGAAACGCAGGATGACAAATTGAGGCATATTTAGATGCTCCTTGATTGTTTTTTTAAGTTAATCTCCAGACCCCACAAAAATCTCTGCTTTAGTTCAAACTCTGATTTGTTTTGCTCTGAAAATTTTATTTCTGCAGGTACACGAAAATGGACACATGTTGTTCAGTCTAGGATTAAATAATTCTAGACTTAATTATTTAGTCCAGGCAAAAACATTATTTAGATGCTTTTGCTCTAAAGCATCCGCATTTTGAACTTTTTTAAAAATGTTCTCATTTCACAGCCAGATACTTTTGTTAATTTGATCAGGGTCATATGTGAAAATGCAGCCTAAAGTAGCTGAAAGAGGACTAAAGCATGACTTTTAGCCCGACTCCAGTCCTCGAGAGCTTCCATCTTGCAAACTTTCTTTGCATCTCTGCTCCAACAAACCTGAATCAAATGTTTGCAGTCCCTCTCATTGAGCTCCACAGAGCTCAACGAGTTGGTCATTTGATTCAGATGTGTTGGAGAAAGAACTGCATATCAACAAGTTTGGCACCCTGTCTATATCAAAGGATATTCAAGAACAGAATTAGAATGGTCCAGTCAAAGTCTGGACATAAAGACAGTTGAAGTAAGGCTTAAAAAAAAAAAAAAAAAAAAAATCCAAATAAACTTAATCTATTTTTATCATGAACACTGGTCAAATATTTCAACCTCTGGAGCTGAAAGTCGGTGGAGACAAATCTCAAATAATTACCAGTTTGTTGCTATAACGCTAAAGACATTCAAGAGGTGTGCAACATGAGCAGCTCTGTTTTGCAGCGTCACTGAACACACCTGGCTCAGCTCCATCACGCACGACGCGGGGAAGTAGCCCCACTGGCCCTGCTGCAGCCGCCCGAACCACCTCCCCTCCTCCTGCTTGGACGGAACCAGGATGACGTCACCTGGAGACAGGGCCAGCTCGTCTGGCCAGTGGGGTGTGTAGCTGCGCACCACCACCATCTAGCGGACACAGAGAGAACTACGCTTTTAAATAGAGATTTTTTTTTTTTAATTTTTGATTATTATTATTTTTTTGTTTGTTTCGCCAATTAAATAAAACATCAGGTTTCGCTGCTGAAAATGGTCGGTGAGTGATAGTAACGTTAATACGTGCAGGTTAACAGGCAGGACCGTGTGAATGGAGAGGATTAAGAGTCAAAGCTCAGAGATTAACTGCTGTGCAGTAAAATAGAAACCTGGCAATCTGGGGTTGCGACACAGCGCGGGCCATTCATATGCATATGATGCAGAGATGTTGATTGAATCAACATGCCAGGATTATTGATTTAGAGCTGTTGGTGTGAAGAAAACCATGAACTTGCCTTTTCAGCTTCAGCTTTGTATCTACATCTCCCTGTAGTCCAGTGAGAGTGGAGATGAATCAGCACAAATAAAAAAAGGAAAGAAGAACGTCAATTTAATCAAGAATGCATAACAAAAATCACATCAGTGCAGGAGCGGAGGCATCCATGCAGCTGCATCCTTCAGTTGATCAAGTCAACCAGAAGAGAAAGGAGAGAGCCGACTCTGATCCAATAATAATAACAACACCAAATAATGTCACGCTAAACCAAACTTCAGTGCAGATGTGCTTCCACTCACCTTGTGGAGCCAGGACGGTGGTGAACACCTCAAAGTGTTCATTGCTCTGCCTGTAGATGTGCTGCATCTTGCAGACCTGACCCCGACTGAAGCTCCTGCTCTCTAAATAAATGCAGCTGACTAATCCACTGCAGCACCGCCTTGAGCTTCCTTCCTTCCTTCCTTGTTTCCAGCAGTGAGTTTCACTGAAACATGCAGAGCACAATTAAGACCTCACCAGGTTTTCCAGGTGAAAATGCAGTTTTCATTTTTCCAGAACTCTAATTCCTTCAGGTCCATTTTTAAATATAACAAGTTTTGAATGAAGGTATTAGAAAAAGTTCTACAGTGAACAGGCTTTGAACGTTCATCAGAAACTACACCATAAGGAAGAAAAGACAGGAAGGAAAGTCAAATAAAAGCAAAGAAAGAAAGGCACCAGGAAGGACACAAACAACTTGGGGGGTAAAAAAAAAAGGGAGGTAAGACACAGAGAAGGAAGAGAGAAAGAGAAAGGAAAGATGAAAGTGATCAAGGAGGGAAGGATGGACGATAAGACGGGAAGGAATGAAGGATGGAAAGTAGGAAGGAAAGACGGAAGGAAGAAAGTATGATGGGAGCAAAGAAGGAAGGAGAAAAGAAAAGAAAGAAGAAAGGATAAAGGAAGGAAGGAAAGAAAGAAGGGAGGAAGGAAGGAAGTCAGTGATATAGGGCGGCAGATCCTAACCAGAAGGTTTTAATGATCTTTATGCTTTAGGGATTTGTTTCTCTTTGAGCGTCTCGTTGCAGGTGCAGAGCAGAGACCGATCATGAATCATCTCATCAAATCAGAGCTCAACTGATTGAGAGTTATTGACGGCGTCCCACTTTCCTGTGGCCTGGCTGAGCAGGAACAAAGAGCAGCGGCTGCCTGGTGATGGGCTGCTCAACAGATGGCGAAGGAAACCCTCCTCCTCCTCCTGCTCCTGCTCCCCTGTGCTTGTGTCAGCGGCTAAAAACCATCCATCAATCACACACTGGAGCAGTCGCTCCGCCAGACGATCCTATGTGAAGGAAAGGCGCTTCGAACCAAAACAAAAACTTCAGCGCTGCTCTCATTCAAGGGTTGCTTATTGGTTTATGTAGTCCGCAAATCCTGGCTTGGTGAGCTGTCTGTCACTCACTTTCCTCACTGCTCCTAATTCAGGATGATGTTCCCAATCCAAGCACTAAACCCGACGCCAAGCCTTTAAATAAAACCGCAGCTAAGCCTTTTATAGGAAAAACCTCCCTCTTGATCACTTCCAGGAAAAAGAAAGCGGTTAAATCATTTAAACTTTGGTACTTTGTGAAGCTCAGTTAATTGTACATTAAATGTGGTTAGCTGAGCTTGTGTCACATTACAACCACAGACGCTCCTGTGTTTTATTAGGATTTTATCCGATGCGCCGACAGAGAGTGTTGAGCAAATGTGAAATGTCGGGGAAATTAGAGAAAGGTTTCAGCGTTTTAAAAAGCAGGATGTGCATTTAAAGTAAAACTACATTTGGCTGCAATTGTAATCCTTAAGAGTCTGTCTGTATCAGACAGTAGTGCTACTCTTACATGTACAAAATGGCTGTGTACTGAACCCCCCTTTAGTATCAACACGTCTTAATCTCTGGTTTTGGGATTATTTCTCTTTCCTTACTGTGAGGGATTCACCCCTCACTAACAGGTGCTGTATTTTGTATTTTCTGTAACCCATTTAACTGGTAGATG
This sequence comes from Poeciliopsis turrubarensis, assembly GCA_010277015.1. NCBI lineage: Eukaryota > Metazoa > Chordata > Actinopteri > Cyprinodontiformes > Poeciliidae > Poeciliopsis > Poeciliopsis turrubarensis. Next base: position 7,822,012 of record VMRN01000006.1, read on the forward strand.
TATTGGTTTTGTTTTGTTCTAATCATTCTCTCCTTCTCTTTGAGGTCACCGGGTCACGTGTTGCCATGGAAACACGCCCATAATCAGCACTGACAAGGACCTGGTGTTTTCAATCAACCTCACTTGGGAAAATCTACATTGTTTGAGAGGGAAGCAGAGATGCTTTGGATTTGGTTTGGGCACAGATTGTGTTTTTGTTTTGAATTTATCAAAGTTAATTGTAATTATGCAAACGTGTTTCTAGAAATAGAGTTGAGTCCATTAGACCCGGTATGAGCTAATGATTTAAAACCTGCGTGGCTCTGATCAGGGAGAGACTCTCTCTTCTGCTGACGGTTGAATTCATATTTTGCTGTGAAACCGTAAACAAAGTGTTTTTAGAAAAAAAATCAAAAAAATTCAGAGCTCTGCAATTTTTGGATCCTGCCTGCTTCTTGCATTTTTGGTGGGCATCGTTTTGTCGCTTTGGCCAGTTTTCAGACCTGAAAGGAGTTTGACACAGATCTCCAACCAACACAGAATCCTTTACTCTGCATTATGTTTTAGATAATTGTTCAGTCACGTTTATGACGGGATACGTTTGCTGCATTTCTATGAAGGAGCCACCACTAAATAGCAGAGGTTTTATGCTCAGTGGTTGAAAATGTTAAATGGTAGAAAATTATTTAAAATTTTAATTTTATCTACCATTTTAATAAAATGTATTCTGTTAGTTTACATGCCTGAGACCTTTATTTTAAATTTGCTATTATTATTTGCCTCTTTGATGTGCAGCTTTGGTCTGCAGACAGCCCAGTGTTCTCACCAAAACCAGAATCAAAAGAATCATTTTTAATAGGTTCAATTAAAAATAAACTTCTGCCTAAAACAAAAGTGCGACTCATTATGGCTGCAAATAAGACTTAATAGTCAGAAATGCTATTTTCCTTGTTGTTACGCAAATAAAATTTGTATTTATCGAATAAAAAAAACACACATCCAATTATTTACTGCAATAGTCACTAGTTATTTCGAAGTGACGTACAACATTAATAAAAACGTGTCATTTTATCGGTTCTCAGTGTTGCATACAAACCGGGAGACTGCAGGCAGTAGTAATCTGATTACTTCAGTTGAACAGATTATTAAGAGAACAGGTCAAGCAGGAAGAAAATCTGTGCTTTTGTTCTTGATCTTAACAAAAACGAAATGAATAAAGAAAAATGTAAATTGACACACATTACAAAATCTGACATACTGATTATTTACATGCAATAATCATAAAAACACGACTCACAAAAAATAAAAACTATGTTTTTTGCTGAGCTACAACTAATTTTATTATAAATATTTAATCCGTGGTGGCATCATGGTTTAAGCCCGAGTATGTAACAGTATAGAAACTTGAATAATTCAGTTGTATTGAATCTGATTGGTTCTGCAGTTTAAAGTGTAATTTCAAAGTGACACAGATCAATATTACAAATGTTCCTTTAATCAATCAGTTGTGATAGTAGCCTCCTCTTTTCCAAAACATCTTTCTCTAAATAAACCAAACATATTATCAATATTATAATATTGATAAAGTTTGCACATCAAGCCTCTGCAGTGGTTTGAGCATATTCTGAAGAAAACAAATAGTCCATATGAATTTAATCTGCAGCATCTTGGTATGTTTATATTCAGATTACATATTTTGTCAACAAGCATCCAAGAATGCTTGGATCAGATTGCAGATTTATTCATCAACATCACTAAATCAGTTCATTCTGCTGCAGAATAACTCCAGATGACGCGGGGAAACCTCAGTGCTTCCCTGGTTTTCCTCTTCTCTTCCCTCCTCCTCCAGCTTTCCCCCCTTTTCCTTTGGGCCCCTTCCCTTTCCCCTTGCCTCTCCCCGCCGTGTTGCCTTTGCGGCCCTTGCCCCCAGCGCTCTTCCTCCGCCGGGCCGCAGCCTCCTCTCTGTCCTCCTCCCTCATCTGTGTGTTCACCGCCTTGGTGATGTCCAGCTTGGGGGTCTTGCTGCCCATGACCTTCAGCAGCTCCAGCTGCTTCTGCTTCTCGCTGGAGAAGTCCCCGATCAGGGGCTCGAACTTCCTCTTCTTGCCGGAGTTCTTGGGGGGTTTCTCTTTGGGCAGGCGGTCCTGGAACCTCCCCACGGACGCTGTGGAGGTCTTGGCCACGCTCACGGCTTTGGCCAGCTCGTCTTTGGACTGCTGGGCTTTGGGCAGCAGTCCCTCTCCGGGGGTTTTGACTTTCTGCGCTCTGGCGATGTTCCTCAGGCGGTTCAACTCGTTTTTGGCCACCCGCTCCTTCTTGGCCTTGTTCCGCTTGGCGAACTGGTCCTCGTTGGGGTCCGCGGTTTCCGGGACCTCGATCAGCCAGTCCTTGGTGTCGTCCTTGGCCCGCTTGTAGCCCCAGCGCCTCCTCCACTCCTTGGCGGTTTCATCCCACACCAAGTTAGTCTTCTTCTTCTTCTGGATGCCTTTCAGCTTGGCGAACTGCTCCCACTTGGTCGGAGGTTTGGGCTTCGGCGGGGGTTTCTCTCTGGGCAGCCGGGTGGTCTGCTCCGGTAGTTTGGCCACGATAACCTCTTCCACCCTCTCCGTGGGCAGTTTCCATATCTCGTTGATGAGAAGCTGCGTGTTGTCGCGGGCCAGGGCCCGCAGGAAGTCGTCTCTCTTCTTCTCCCTGAAGTTACGGGGCTCGACGCGGTTCTTGTCGCAAGCCAGGAGGTTCCCGACGTCAAACTCCAGGTCCAGCTCCTTCTGGACCGAGATGCTCTTCAGCCTCTCGGCCTCCTCCTGGTCCGCTTTGGCCAACAGCTCCTCCACGCTGCACGCGGCCATGTTGGTCGGTTCGCAGTGGAGCACGTGAGGAGCAGGAAAAAAAACACACGAGCATTTGTTTCCGGGGTCATGTGCGGCGGAATGTGTTCCTAGTATGACCACGAGGTGGCAGTGTTACATCAAATATTCCCTGTCCTGTTGAGCAGGTTCAAACACAAGGCTTCAGTGTTTCCATGTTTTGAATGTTTAACATGGAAATAACTGACTAGGAAGGAAGGAAGGAAGAAAAGAAGGAACAATTTTAGGAAAAAAGATTGATGTAAGGATGCAAAAGGGAAGAAAGGATGGCAGGAAGACAATATAAAGGGGAATAGAAGAACGAATGGAGTAAAAGGAGGGAAGGAGTTTCATTCATTATTGATGGCATAGAGGATTGGAGGACTGTGGAAAAAAAGGAGGAAAGAGACTGACAGTGAGGGAAGAATAAAGGTTATGAAGGAAGGAACGAGAGGAAGGAAATGACTGGATGAATGAAGGAAGAAAGTAGAAAAAGAACAAGAGAAGAAAGGAAAGAAGAGCAGGGTGGAGTGAGGGTAGGATGGAAGTAAGAGAAGGACGAGGGAATGAAGAAGGGAAAAAAGAATGAGAGAAGAGATGGATGAAAGAAGGGAAGAAATTAGGGAAAAACAAACAAACAAAGGAAGTCCAATCTTTATTCACTCAAGATTGGAGCAAATAAAGGAATAAAAGAATAGAAGGAGAAAAATTGATATGGGGTTGGAAATAACCACATTTTTAAATTCGGGTGTGTTGAGGCAGATTCACATCGAAAAGATGCGGGACACCTGAAGACGAGATCAAAATCGCTGTAAAGTTCAAGACACCCTGAACTCTTGATGTAAACTGTGTTGCTAATTGTTCAGCAACGATAAACAGGCTGCATAAAATAACTAATTCCCACGTTTATAACCAGCCTTTTAAAGACATTTGCTGCTGCACTGCCTAGTGTAAGTTCATTTATATTCTCATGGCTTTGTCTGTTGACGCAAGGAGCTTTTTGAAGCACTGGCAACATATGGAGGAGCAGCACATCAGGCTGTGGATGTCACTGAAGTACTGATTTGAGATGACAACTCCCAAAAGCTGTTAAGCTGAAAGGGATGAAAAGGGAAGGAAAATAGAATCGTCAAAAAACCCCCAAAAACACAAACAAACAAACAAAAAAAAAAAGCATTAGTTTGGAGAAAGCCATTGTCTAGGATTGATGTGTACACTGAAGCTTGCTCTCTACTGTATTGTTTTCAAACTGAGACCAAATCTTAATTATGTTAAAGATAATTGGTTGTTTTGGCTCCTTTGGGGAGAAGGAAGTAAATTATAGAGCAACAACTCTTGTAATGACAAAACTTTGGGATGTTGTAAGAAAGCTTACACTTGTTACCCATAGAAAGATTTATTTATTTATTTTTCTAGTTGTAGGAGTGGAAATAAATCAATACGTTTTCTGAATTTAAACCTAGTCGAGAAAATATAATCCATGTTTTTGCAACGTCTCCAAAGAGAGAAAATCCAAAAAGGAAGCGATTCGTCATTAATTTTATCTGCAGATTAGTAACCTGCAAAATTATTTTATTTAATCCACACATTAAATAAAGAAGAACAAGAACAAGATGAAACAGAGAGGAAGGAAAAAGCTGTTCTATTATTAGGCGAGAAAATCTACTTTGGTGGCACAATGACGGCAAACACAGAAGGTGGTACAGCACTTTTGCAGAGCAGCAGCAGCAGTGCATCATCTTCACAGGATGTCTTCAGGCAGCGAGTTGAGTTGTGGAAATCCTGAGAGCCTCATCAGCACAATACCACGGCACCACATGACACAGTTAGATCCAAAAGGTTTGGGTGTAGACCAACGCTTTTGTAAGTAAATATGCTTATTTACTTATATTGGACAAAGTTGGGTTTTGGTTGGGAACTTTAGAAAAACTGAAAAAAGCACAGAATGTCATAAAGCTTGCCAAATACAGGATTTCATTCAATCTTTCATATTCTAAACAAAATGTCCAAAGGCTGAATACATTTCTTTAGCTCACAACAATAAATGCATGTTTCTATTATGAACTTATGGCACATATTTTGACAGTAGTCATGCTATGAATATGGAACCTGAAAAAAAATGGCTCTTCAGATTGGAAAAAGTCATTTTGACAATCCGAGAAAAAAAATGGCTCTTTACAATCAATCAGAACATTACATTACGTTAGTCAGAACATTCTCTGATTTATGTTCTCCACCTGACCTGGAGAACATTAATCAGAGAAGAAGCCAAGACACCATAGGAGCTGGAGCAGCTGCACAGATTGTACTGTAGAGCTCTGAGCTTGACAGATGATTTGCATTGTGTAGCATTAAGTACGAATTATCCCAGCAGAGTGTTTTCATGCTTTTGTTGCCCCTGTAATTTGATCTCCATAAAAGGTAGGAGCCAAGCTCAAATGGTCAACTTATAGGAGTTTTGAAAAACACGATTTGGTTAACATTCTACACAAAAATCGCAGCGTCGACCCAATGATGAGGTGACTTTATCTCTTGATATCTATGCAGATGAATATATTCACTCACCACAACACGCTTTGCCTTGTCAATAGCTTGAAGTGACCGGACAGATGGATAGATTCCTATGGAGTAAAGTCTTTATATGCAAAAGCTTTTTCATTGCTTTACTAGTCCAGATTTGGAAAAAAAAAAGCTTTGAATTCAGTAGTTTTTCTGAGAGAGTAGTTTGAATAAGTATCAATCGAATCAACTGCAAAACATAATTGTCCACCTAAACAGGAGAACATTAATCAGAGAAGAAGCCAAGACACCCAAGGAGCTGGAGCAGCTGCAGAGATCCTAAGCAACCGCTGAGTGGTCTGGATCAGAACCGGTAAATGTCTGGACAAGCATGGACTCCTTCTCATTTCTGATGCTTCACATTTTGTGGATTTATTGGGCCAGTTGTCTTGCACAGTTCTTTCTGATATGAGACTGCTATTCGCCAATTACCACCTTTTCAAGAAATGTTTTCTTTTAGAAAAATCTCTTTTTTGTGTGATAATTTTATCCTAACAAATCTGGGAAAGCAAATTCCTCACTTTAGGAATTCCTTAAGGATTATATACCGTCTTAGGGGCCAACATGAAATTACCCATAACCATTTCCACAATATACCTATTAACCAAGCTTTTTGAATGCCTTTACTTAACCACTTTGTGCTAGTTTTTTTTCCCTTGTTATTTAGGGTATTATAATTAATTTGGTTGTATTTTTTGTTCTGAACATTTTATTCTAGCCTCTTGGTTCTTGATTGGGCTAGTTGGTCAATTTTTAAGTTTCTTTCCATTTAACAATATACTCTACTTTATGTACATCTGTCTCATAAAATCCTAATGATAACTTTGAAGTTGTTGGATGTGAAAGTGGAAACTTCAGAGGAGCAAATTTGCAATGATAAGTTTGAAAGACAAAGTTGTCACATGGATCGAACTTCAAATTATCACACACTTTCTATACTAACTCTACACTTTGCACAATGAGTAAGGCCTTAAGGGACCTCAAGTGGAAACTCTGAGGAGGAGGATAAAAGCTTTGTTAATCATATACTCATTTTTGTTTTGACAAAATTGTGACCCGCTGCAGCTTGGTGGAGACCGTGACTCAAAAGATCATAGGGTGTAAGTGATGACATCAATGTAAAAAAAAGCCTCCACTGTGCTGCAGATTACCAAACTGAGGGACGACCTCTGCAACTTCCCACATCACCAAGCTCGACCGGGCTCTGCCTGCGTCCAGCGTCCAGCATGGAGCCGCTTCAGCACACCCTCACACGAACACATACGCAACGCTTCTGCTCGCATGGTCAGACCCCCTCTCTCCTGCACACCCACACACACACACTTGGACATAATGTTGTTGGAATGATATCTCAAGGACTCTCCATGCCATGCTGGGTCCAGGCAGCCGGCCAGGTTTTTGGGGGTAGGACTGAACTGGACGGAGAAGGGCGGCGCTTCTAGGAGATGAGAGCTCTGTTTCCTGCTCAGTCATCTGCAAGCATTACCCCTGCCGTCTCCTGGCTTCACAAGACTGGGTAACGCTCGCTCGCAACAAGGGATGCAGGTTTACATTCTAGCCTCTTTTTGAGCTTTAAATGAAAGGCGAAGCCGTTGTTAACAAGCATTCCCTTCGAAGCGGATGATCAAGTTAATTCTCTGATCTGTCAGAGTGGAAGCAGCAGGTATCTGTGAGGTGCTGCTCTTTGCCAAATGATATTTCTGTCCCAACTTCAGATCAATAAAGGCTCTGACCTCAACTGTCAGCCAACTAAACTCTGTTCAGGATGGGACACTGAGTGGTATGGAAACAGGAAGTAGAAACAGGAAGAACAAAACTGGCTTTTGTTGGGATATTTACCGTGGAAATACATTTAAAGTGCTGTTAAAAAACATTTGACTTCTTACCCATTTTATTTACCGTGTGCACTTTCTTCAGTCTTGAATGACAAAGACAAACTGTGTATCTGGAAAAGATGCTACTTTCATTTACTAAGGGGCAAAGCTATCCAAAACAACCTGACCTGATGTGAAAGAGTAAACCTAATAACCACCATCCTTAATGGCAACTTCTGCAAACACTGGCAGTGAGTATTAAACATCACTGTAAATTAATTTGGACCCACTCACCTCAGAAATATGTCAAAACTTTAGAAAGCAAGAATTCATAAGACACAATACAAAATATTAGTGTATCTGTAAAGTTAGAGCCGAAGCGGGTTGGTCAAAATGCTCCGTCTATAAATCATTTTCTTCGAACAATATCAAAATATGTCGGGCAGGTTGTACGGTGGGTTTCACAAACGTGGTTTTAGGTTGTCGGACAGGGTCAATTTAAATGACTTATTGATCCTACAGATTGGACAGCATTGTCACCCATCATTCCCATCTTCCTGCTCTGACGCAATCCATGCCTCCGCCCACTTAAATTATTGTGAGACGGACAGTGAAGTAAATCAAATTTCCTCTTGTTGCCAGGTGTTGTTGCTAAAATGTAGATCTGCAGGGCACTTAATTCTAGTTTTACATACATTTTCCCCACGACGCTTTCAAAAGTCCGTAAAACTTTCATTTTATGCATCTGCGACACATTAACTAAGATATAACTTCCAATAACACAAGGTGTTTGTGAAGATAAGAGACAGATATGTATTCCTCTTGACAAAATGCATAAAAATACTTTCTCTGTCCTCAAGCCAAGTAGGTCAAACAATTTTATGTAATAAGGGAACAACTAAAAATACACAAGCAAACTGTCAGCAGCTAATCATGTCTGATTTATGCCAGGATGGTGCTGATGAGATTATTTTGCTCCTCTGTGTGTGGGCCCGCGGCGCTCTCAGCTCCTCTTTGATGCTAACAGGTCAACTTTTGGAAACGGGAAGAAAGTTTCAAGCCTCAAGCTAGTTTTTGCATGGCTGCATTTCTTTTTATTTTTCCACCCATGTAAAGCGGGAGTCCTGTTATCTGCCGGTAACTGCTATAGCTCTCACATTTTGTTTGCAAACAACAGGCAATGTAGCTTCAAATCCAAATCAAAGACATTGCATGAAAGTGGAAAAATGTGATGTTTTATCTGGGGATGTTTTTGATGTAATGTGCCACAACGTGCAGCTGGAACGGGGCTCTGCAGCCCTCTGAATATAGCAAACCACTGATCCTGTTAGGGGTTTGTCCCTGCTTGGTGAACCATTCACCAGTTGTATTCATTCATAAAAACCATAAATGTGCAAAGCGGCTTACCGACTTTATTTATATCTCAGTCATTCTGCTACACGGCAGAGAGTCTTTCACAATGGAGATGGATGATAGCGATCAAGTCCTGTTTCCTAGATTTCACTTGCTTCAGGTTATCCTTTGGCTGCATGGAAGGATATATCTTCAGATGTGTGAATGCTTTCTCCATTTATAATTCTGCAGTCAGAGTTTATATAAATATCTCAGGTGCTGATTTTGAGCTGTGAACACATGGAAGTGACAGACGAGACAAGAAAAGCACAACATGAGCGCCCAGACAAGAACTAAAGGTGGTGAATAAATGAAGGTGGCGAATTTGACCAAGGCTAAACATTTTTAAAAGATGCTAAGCTTCTTTCAAAACAGGAAAATGACATTTAAAATCCAGAAAAAAAGACAACTGGAGGGAAAAATACATGATATTAATGCGCCTTTCAGTTCTGCAGTCTCTAACGATTATCTGCCTGAGAGCTGTCAAAAACGCGGCAAAGACGTTGAACTGTGAACTCTGTACATTTTCCAGGAATCAATATTCATGATGAGTGCTGTCGTTTTTCTGTTCTTCTCTTGATTCCGTAATCTGGCCCCGGATTTCCTTTCTGTTAGTTTTGTCTTTTGCTCCCCTCCCTCCGTGCTGCAGGTCCTTGCTTGCTAATCGTTACACCTGTCCAGTGTTTGTCATTCATTACATCGGTAATTAGTCTCCTTTTCACTTGCAGCATGCCAGATCCTCCTCATTCCTCTGTCTGTCCTGGCCTCCTGTCAGCCTATTGAGAGCCAGATCTTGTTCCGTCTCTGTTTTCCTGATTCTGCTCTGGCGCCGGTTTAATTAAAAAAAAATTTTTTAATCATCACTAGCTGGGTACATCCTGGACAGGTTGTCAGTCAATCAGAAGGCAACCCATACCTAAAAGGGACATTTAATATTCACCAAAATAAACTTTATTCAGTGGTCTTCAAAATAAAAGCAAACCAAAACTAAAACGAACATTCTGTGTCAATGAAGACGATGCTTCCCGGCAACCTCCCACTTAGCAACTATGCAAGGTTCCCAAAGCTCCCACAGTTGAAGAATATGTTCCCAATTTCCTATTATGGTTGGTGGAAAAGGAAAAAGTACATTTACTTGCAAGCCAAAATTCAATTTCACAGTAAAGGACAATGAAGCACTTGCTTGCTAAAACTCTTTCCATGCTTTACTTGCCAAATGTAACAAGGATTTTCCTTTTCTGTCTCTGAGTATTAAAATTTGACAACTTCACAGCCTTGGAAAGCTGTGCATGCACCTTGAACTTTTCCACATTTTTGTCATGATCTTTTGTTAAAAAGTCATGTTGTCAAAAGAGTTATTGTCTCCTTTGATCATTTCTTTAATGTTTTCTTTTCCTTATTTCTTGCCATTTCAGTTTGCTCCTTGTGTTGGTTCAGTGATTCTGCTTGTTTGTGTTTTGGATTCGCTTCATTAAATTAGCATTTCTGTTTATTGTTCAGGTTTCCTTTCTCCTTTCGGTCTCTTTATTTCTGTTTTTTCCATTCAACTAACTGCGCTCAGATGTCCCCTAATTAGTAAATAGAGTCCACATACAGTACATGCTGTTCTGCGAAGGCCTTCGAGGTTTATTAGAGAACGTTAGTGAATAACCACAACATGAAGAACACAGAAAACAGCAGACATGTCAAGTTGTTGAGAAGTTTGAACCAGGGTTTCCCATGTTTTGGACACGTTCAACCCATCATCTGAAAATGAAAAGCATATCCAAACATAGCTGGACAGGGTTGTATGCCCAAAACTGGAGAGAATGAATCAGAGAAGCAGCCAAGGTGGAGAATACAGGACAAGTATTAGTCATGCAGTTCACACATGTAAAAGAAAGAAGTTCAGTTTGCAGTGTGTCACAGATTTGACCACAGGTCATAGATGATGCGCTGGAGACAAATGGAAGGAGGTCTGATGAAATAAGACCAAAAATGAACTCGCTGGTCTGTGTGGAAAACGCAGTCATTGCCATGAACATGTAACTCTCAAAATAGGATTGTGATGTAGGGATGCATCTCTCTGGAAGATGTAGGGAAACTGGTCAGAATTGATAGGAAGACTGAGAGGAGGTATTATAGGACTATTATGAAAAAACAAACCTGTTAGAAACTGCAATAGACTGGAGTCTGGGGTGGAGATTCACTTTCCTGTGGGACAATGACCCTAAACACCCAGCCAGAGCTGCGACTGAGGCACTTGATTTAAGAAATAAAAGAAAGGTCTGAATACAACCGACAACCTGTGGCAAACTCAATCCAGTCTGACTCCGAAAGAGCAATTTTTGCAAATCAGAATGGATAAAAACGTCAGTCTTGAGACCTGCAAGCTCAGGTTTCAAGACCCTGAAAGTAGAAGCACAAAGTGGTTCTACAATTCGAGACTACAAGGCCACATATGGACATGCACCTCTCAGACTTTTGTGAATGGTTTTTAAAAATGCATCATTTTCCTTCCACCTTTAGATGGTATAGGACATAAAGAAGCATTGAAATACAATGACTTACACTCGCACATGGTGATGTGAGAGCTTTCGCAAGACACTAACATCTTTCTTTTACGGCACTGAAAATTGTCCTCAGTTCAAATGAGCTACTTTTAAGTAAATAATGATACAAAGAACTTTGAACTCCTCCCGCTGAATCGAACTAATCTAACAGCTGCATGTGCTTGCTTGCTGAAAGCCGTAAAATATCATAAAAAAAAAAAAAAGGACTCGTTCTGAGCCTTATCCTCTAAAGCCCTGGAGAACATCTTCACTCTACGATGACGGCTCACACAAAACTTCCTCCGGGGTGTTGCCGTGCATCCGTTCCTACAAGAAAAACCGCGGAGAACTAATCCTGCTTAGCTGAATTCACCCAGGATGAAAAGCCAGAGAGAGATGACACCACCAGACGAGGGCGGCTGGCTAACAAGAGGACCATGTTTAAATTGGGTGACGATATCTGTCCGCGTCACTGAGGACCTTATAGACCTCACTTAATCACACCCGGGGCTTTGGGCCACTAATTACGCTTTTCCTCCTCGAATCTCCAAGCCGAACATCAGTTGTGACCTTATCTCTGTGTCCGGCAGAGTGTTAGCATTCACATGGCAAGAGTGGCGATGAATGTGATTATTGGAGCCCAAAATAATAACATCGACGTCTCCGAGCCACCAGTCGCCATGCAGACCAATTGTTGTAGAGCCTCCCCCCCCACCGCCCCACGTCGCTGCCCTTCCTCCTCCAAATTAGAGAAGACGAGGATAAAAATAGTCGTTATGGCACCGGATCTTTGGGAGAAACCCATGCACAATGCAAGATGTGTGGTAGGGGGTGGGGATATTAATAATTCAGGTAATTTAATCTCTCACAACGACACCTACGGCAGTCCTGTAATAAAGTTTATCACAGCTCCGGAACCTGGAAAAAAAAAAGAAAAGATGTGCAGGCATTATCAAAGTACAGGAACATACAGGACATAAACGAAGACATTAGTTTAGTGCTTCAGCATTTAAATTATGCAAACACAAACAAAATAATCACAATAATAATGATACCAGGTTTGACCAATATCTTTTGTTGTTACTTACATGTTACAGATCAAAGAAATTTTGATTGACGAAAATTACCAGCGTAAAAAAAAAACAAACTTAAAACTTTCAAATAGCTTTGAAATAATTTGATTTAATGACAGAGAACAGCCTCTCTCTGTGTGCAACAAAAGTAAGCTTAACTAGTTCTGCAACTCTTTGCAGCAACGGTTGCCATTGGGTGTTTGCAATAGTTGCAGTGAGTGTTTTGTAATGTTGTCCCATTTTATTCTGATAATTGTTGTAATTCAGCCACCTTGTTTCACCACAAAATCTTAATTGGACTTAGGTCCAAACTTTGACTACGCCACTCTAAAATTTTCACTCTGTGGGCTTCCTGTGTGCTTTGGATTTTTGTCCTTCTGCAAAACCCAAGTTCGCATCAGCTTGAGGTCGTGAGCTGACAGCCGGACATTCATCTTTAGGATTTCCTGATAGAGAACAGGATTCAATGGTTCAATTAATTATGCCAAGACATCCAGGTTCTGGAGAGGCAACGTGGCCCCAGACCATCGCACAACCACTTGATGACCGACGGCCTCCGAAATGCAGATGTATCACGACAAGTGCATAAATAATACACAATCTTGTATTTACTCTAAATAAATATTTGTTTTCCTTATACAATCATCAGCCCTCCATATGCACACAGAGAGAAAAAGACAAGAAGAACAAGGAAACTCTCAAGCTTTCGCCAAGCCTGCAGGCTGATGTGTCATCCGGTCCCTCTGGTAGATCCTGAGAAATCCTCTTTGAAGGCTCCAATAATGAGGGCTGGTTTGTCTGAGGACTGGGCCCCTTGTGCGAGGAGCATCCAGGGCCCCTATTGATCTGCTGTTAATTAGTCTGTAGATGCACATTGGTGCATAATGATACCAAGCAGCAGCTTAATGACAGTGGAGAGTCACTAATCCCACGAGTGAAATTTCCCTTCAGGAAGGATGTGGGATTCCCTTTAAAGAATATTTGAGAGATGGGAAACAACATAATGTGCTTAAGGATTTATTTAGTATTAGGTAAATCTATTTTTTTTTTAACCTGAAGCTCATTGAGAGTCAATCAGAGCTTGTGAAGATATTCAGCAGCTTGGGTGAACTTTGAAAAGTATCCACACCTTGTTGAACAGGTAAAAGTAAAAGACATACAATAAATTTAGTTGTGCGTTTTCTTTTTTAAATTTACAATCCAGGACAACTTTGAACTTTAAAATGTGGACACGTGAGGAACAAAGTCTGTTGGAAAACTCAAACCCCAGACCTAAACTTAGCTGGGAATCTGAGCCCAAAAAATAAATAAAATAAAACAATAAAAAATAAAATAAAATTCACAGATGATCCCCAACCAATGTGACTGAGCTTGACCTACTCTGCAAAGGAGAAAAAGAAAGCAGTCTACAGATGACAGATCCCAGAAAACCTGCAGCTGATAGCGGTAAAAAGTGGTACAAAGTACTGTAAATATATATATATATATATATATATATATATATATATATAGATATATACTGTATGAGAAAATACTCAAATGAGAAAATAGCTTAGTTGATCACACCCTATTACACTTGCCGTCTCCAGCAGGAAATGCTTTTGCACTGTTTGGCTTTCATTGACTGAAGCACCGTGTTCCATCTGATGTAGAGCACTTCATGCACCCTGAATAGATTTTGAAGAGATTTATGGAAGTAACTTTGTTCCCCTGCCATTCAGCAGAACAACTCACAGATCAGTCAACGGGGCTGAACAAGGCAGACGGAAACTCCTCATTAGCTAAAGGGCAGAAGTCACCTTGCTCCACTCGCCCTCAGGGCCACTGTCACACATTTCTCGCAGTGTCACCGGCATGCTAAGCGTCCCCCGGATCACGATCCGATTCGCGACGGAACAGCGAGTCCGCAACCAGGATGATCTGAACTCTTCTTCGTGTGTCCCTCAAAGAGAAATTTGACAGACCGTTTGCTTTGTTCTCCAGAAAACGTTTCTGATTAAATGTTGCTCACGCACCGCTTGCCCCCGCTGCCTTGACTCCCCGCAACAGCTTGTGATTGCAAGCAGCGTTCCTCCCACTTGTCCTCACTTGGAGCTTGACAGAGGCCGAACTGCGTCTTGATCTCATTGGGGACGTTCCTACGATATAAATAATACGGGTCACATTTCTCTGAGCGTGGCTGCTTTGATGTGCAGATCTCATCTCCTCGCTTTCCCCCAGAGTGCATTGGAGCCTTATAAAAGAATCCAGGTGAAAAACACTCAGTGTTCCTTCAGATCCCGCTGGGACTTAAGTTTAAGCGTCTCTGCTGTTAAAATTGCGATTTATGCTTTGCTTCGCCGTGCGAGACGACTCCCAGGTGTCTTAGAAAATCACAATAGCAAGTGACCTGCATGAACGAGGCGCATTAGCAGAGAGAAACCATTAAAGGTAAGTGGTCGTGTGCCTCGGATATGCTGACTTGAGTGAAGTCGCTGAGTGGATCCTGCTCCTCTGTCAGTCATTCTCAAGAGAAATGCAGGTTGTGACCCTTCTTACACTCAAAGATCCGCTGTATAGGAGGGAGGCCTTCCAGGAAGTATTTCTAAAGTTGTGGACAAAGGAGAGAAACCAGGCGTAAGAAGCTCAAAATCAACCCTCCAAGCAGTGGCTGTCAATAGGCCTTTCTTTTGGAGCTTTGGATCTCAGCGTGCAAAGCAGATTTCCAACACCTTCACCCTTCAAAGGCAGCATTTCTTCCAGCGGATAACACAATTTCAGACTGATACAGCATCTCAAAAAGGCTTGAATCGGTCTTTAAAAAGCACCCCCCGTTTTACTGGGTCTCACCCTGTGCGCGTCTGCCAGGTAGGACGTGACGTTTCAGAAGGCGCCTCTCCTGCTGTTCTGCTCCCATTTCGGATCCACCAGGAAGAAGTGAGGAAAAGTCACAACGCTCGACTTTGATCGCACCGACAATCTACTCGGCAGCTCCCCCAAGGTTTATTTTACACAAGCGTTTCAACAAATAAAGCAAAAGTCAAAGCGGTTGTGTTAATTCTCCGAGTTATTTTTTGGGGGTAATTTACACCCCTGTTTCATTTTCCCTCTCGGCAGAGAGTTATGTGGAGCGAAAACCCACGGCTGCTTCACAATCAAACAAGACGAGTCAGTTTTCGCAAGATTTCAAACTTGCAGCGGATCGTTTCATGATTCTTTACGTTTTGTTGCAGCCAGGGAAAAGTAGCGCAACAAAGCAGCTTCCTGATGCATTTGTGTGAAACACCTCAGGCTACAGTCTCTACTTGTGGTTGGTTGGGTTCCTGCTCCATCTGCACTGTTTGGAAGTCATTGCCTAACCAGGTTACAGTGAACACTGTCCACCCTGCGGCTGTTTGTCATGCTGCAAAGCTCAGTCAGGCAGTTTGCCTTGCAAAAAGGATTCACATCACTTAAAAGTTTTTATTTATTTATTTTTTTTATGGTGTGACGGCAAACTTTGACGTATTCTGTTTGGATTTTAGGAGATAAAACCGACAAAAAAAAGAAAAACAATGGAACGCCATAAGAAACAGAAAAATCTGTCCCTTTTTTTTTTTGAAGAGTTGCAAGATCTAGACAGATAAAACCACCAATTCAGCCTTTTGGACAACAATCAAGACACCTTTTGTGAGGGAAAGCACTGTCCTCTCAGTGAAACATGGTGGTGGCAGCATGATGCTGTGGGAATGTGTTTCTCCAGTCTTGGATGGAAACTTGCAAGAGGGTGCAGAGGACTTCAGTTCGTCTTCCAGAAGGAAAGCAGCCTCAAAACATTTGCATAGAGATGAAGTGGAGCAATTTAGTGTCCAAACTTTTTGTCACTTGGGCCAAATCGTCAAGTCAAAAGTATCATTAAAGTTAAATATGTAAAATAAAATATAGCAAATAGTCTGTTTTGTTTTGTTTTGGGAGAAAAGAAACAACAAGAGAGTAAAGACACTCCATTTTGTTCTTTTACTCTAAGCAAGGTTGACCCTTCCGGAGGTAAATACAAAAGCATGCCACACTTTTCAGGTTTGTATCCCTTTTGAACACCATGTCGCCGGTCCCCAATAAAGTACTCCAAGGTTGGTGGTTGTAACGTGGCAAAAATGCGACCCAGTTTCAGGGGTTGTGAATACATCTGCAAGACATTGTCGAAAAGACTGACTGTGTCTCTGGTTCCTTTAAAAAGTGGGCTGACAAAGATAATGACTGACTGGAACTGGCAAATAGTTTCAAAGGAAACATGAGCAGCAGTTGTTTTGGGATAATCTTTAAACCCAGACTGCTTAACCAACCGTAGCATGTCCACGTGAGGGCTTCCTGCTTGCGCTGCATTGATTTGTTTGTGTTTTTGAAGGCGCCGTTAAAGCCCTCGCAGAGAAAGAGATCTTTGTACAAGAAGGAGGAGAAATATTGATCTAAAAAGCATCCAGGGTTGTGTAGGGAGGGTTTGAATATTTCTGTTTTATGGTATATTTTAACTCTGGGATTCTTCAGCAAAGCTAACGTGTTATGTGTAAGTAACGATCTGGCAGCATATGTGAACAAACTGTTCTGCACCAACTTCATTATAGATGGCTGACTGTTACAATATACGCTAAAAAGCTATTTAGTTAGTGCAGAAGGAATAAGATGGAAAAAGTTTGACTCATGAAATGAAAACAGTTTTCAATTTCCCATCATGTTTTATCTATTCCTACAGCTTTAAATCCTAGAAAACTAACTTTTTTGCAACTCATGTTGGGAATTACATCTTTAATTGTCTTCCATTCTCCTTTTCTGTATTTTGGGTGATGGACCAACACGAAGTAGCACAGCAAAAGTAAAAGAAAAGCGAAACATGATTCTGAAACAATTTTCAAAATGAAAATCTGAAAAGCATTTGCATTCAGCCTGCTAAAGTCAATGTGTAAAAAAAAAATAAATATAAATAAAAAAAAAAACATTTCAACATACTTGTATGGAAAAGTCTCTGAGGAGATACTTTTCACATCTAGAGTGTGAAATTTATACCAGTTTATATTTGCAAAGTAACTCAATTATATGTTTATACCGAGATTAAATTACATACAGATGCCCTGTTTATTAGTCAGATTAGTCAGATGAAGGCATGAAACCATATATATGTTTTTTTTTACAATTTTGAACCACTTTGTGTTGCTATGCTACATAAAATCCCAGTAAAATTTAGTGAGCTTTGTGGTTGTGAACGATAAATTGTGAGAAGGGTTGAGTAATATGCTTTTCGAAGGCGTTGTATATTTAATGAAAGAGAAACAAATGTGACTAACCTGTAATGCATTGTTGGGATGCACTTTTCAGCGGGCATTAAATTAAAGAGGTTTCTTTCCTCTTAAAATCCTCCCAACTCTTGTGCGGCTTGCAGAACTTGAAAATCACAGAGGGGATGATGACTTCCAGCTTGTTGAGGAATAAAAGATCGGTGTTGCCAGTTTCCAATTCCCTCATCTAATTAACATTTACATAAGTGCAGGTAATGAAATTCGTGCTCTGCGATGCTGAAAGGGGTCAAGGAGCTTGGGGAAGCCCATCTGAGTGGACCGTCGCCTCTGTGGGAGTGATGTGTACGGCCCAGTGAGCCGAACACATCAGGAGGGAATGAGAGGGGAAAAAAAACAATCTAATTACAAAACGCTGCTCACTAATCAAATTATAAGTTGTTTTTTTTTTTATATATAAAAACTTCTACTATTGATCACTGAATATATGCATGCTGCATCTTGATCAATTTAAGAAGCAATTAAAACATTAATTTTGTAAAAACACATACGTATATATGTAAGAAGTTTTAAAATATAATTAACCAAGCATTAGTAAGTTGGAACAATAATTAGCAGGTACTCTAATATAATGATCCATTATTAATTTTTCAGGGTTTTTTTTTTTTTTTTTTTAGAGGCTCTAGCATGAGAAAATAAAATCTCCCAGTTGAGCACTTAGTGAGTTTTTTGAAAGCAGAACTGTAATTTTAATTGCAGGGACTCATGAAAGGTAATGTAAATTGCTGTCTCTACAGGGCGAGACAACAAAGGCAACCTTTAGCCCACCTGACATATATTATTTCCGTTTTTATTTTCAAAAGAACTAATAAGGCAAATGACGTCTCTGCCTGTCCAGAGTGTAAAAATTGGCATTAAAATGGAAGAAGTGGGAAAAAAAAAAAAAACCCCAAAAAAAACTTAGTTTACTTTGCAATTTGACATCAATATTAATAGAAAATATCCTGGAAAAGTTAAGGCACTTAAAGTGATGAGAGGAATTTTTAGAAAATATTAAAAGCAAACTTACTGCAGAGAAACTGGAGAGGCATTTTCAAAGATTAGGAATGTTGAAGGCTCTTACAACAAAAAGCAGATTTAGATGTCGAGGCAGGATGCACTAAGCAGCTTATGTCGCACACAGAGGTCAGTGTTCGCAAGCTAAGTGAAACTGTTAAATGAAGAGATTCGTGGTTACTTAACTTATTCAGCATATGATTCAACAGTGCAAAACCTGACAAAGAAAAGCCAAAAGTAGGGTGAGTAGATATAAAAATAGACAGATTTAGCAGAAAGATGGAGCCTGTGGAGCAAAGGGCTGCAGAGGAGCAAATGTATGCAGAAAAACATCGGCGCATCACCAACATGACGTCACCGCATCTGCAAACGCAGTCGAAGCAGAGATGAGTGACGAAGTGGAGAGAGGATGTGGAAAGAAGAGCTTCATTAAGCTGAGCACCGTTATTGAAGCTCGCAATGCCTTCATGCCAATTTATTATTTTTATTTTACATCTTTTCAAATGTTTTTTTCTGCTTGGTAACAGTATTCCTCAGTTTAAGAAGCAACCGCTCTCCACAAACACTTATTCATGAGGATTCGTTTCATTTGCAGAGTGATGAAAGAGCTTTACCTTATCATATTACAAGAGGTTTCAAAATTATTCGTGCCTCATTAATTAAAAAAAGAAAAAAAAATCACATTGCAAAAATCGATTTAATTTCCTGAGTCATATGAGAAATAACTACAGCTGCAAGAACTTGTTTTACATCTCTAGTGATACCTTTACCCAACCAGAGATTGATGTTTTTACCCATGTCTCTTTGCAATGTGGGATGTGTCTGCGAATCTTTCTTTTTCTTTCAGCATGATGCTGCCACCACCATATTTCACTGAACAGAGGGAAAGTTTCAGAGCGATTAATTTTTGGGTTTTTTTTTTCCACACATTGGATTTTTGCATATAGTCAAAAAGGTCAGTTTACCTCTCACCTAACAAAAAAGAGCCTTCTTCCACATCTTTGCTATGCTATTCCTGAGAAAAACTATTAACAGGACTTCTGGGCTTGCGTTCAGTGATGCCTTTCTTCTCCTCAAAGGCCTCTTCTAAAAAGACCAGATTTGTGGAGTGAACAATAAACAAAAAGTGCATGAAGGCTGGAAACAGAGGGGAGCAGATTGTTCTTGGTTAACTGCAAATGGGTTCATGGGCAGAAAAAAATGACTTTCAGCAGATTTATGTCTTTTGTAACATATAAACTTATTTTCCACATTGGAAAATGTTTAACGGTACCATACTGGGAATTGTGTAAAAGTGGAAATGTGCTCCCTAAAAGGCAGATGACTAATATGACCCTGATGACGCCAAACTTTCAAACATCTCCTGTTAAGAATGCTTATAAATATTTGCTTAAAATGCCTGTTTCCTTTAAATTGGTCTCGTTTCGCTCGTTTCTGCCTCCTGACGACATCAGGTTGTGCCTTCTGTCTACATTACTGGTGCTGCAAACACATCAGATGTGCTGTGCTGCTAAATGCTTGGACGACCTTTCATCACTGCTTGATGAAGGTGGGTGAAGGGGGAGGGGGGGAGGAGTGAAGGACGCTGGAGCTCCTGGCACATCACCTATATGTGCTAGATGCATCTGTTCATCCCAATAAACGGTGTCACTCTTCAGCCAGCCAATCCCTTCCTCTGATGTACTTCCCACACCAGCTTGATGTCTTTCTGCGTCTTTTCTGCCTCAAATCACGCGGCCGCTCGCTGCATCCACACACCTCCGATCCCCTGGAGGGCCTAACCTGTCGCTTAAAGGTTTCTGACAGAGACAACCCTTAGATTAATGTGTGTATCTCCGATGATTGATTCATTACATTAGTTTTATTCAGCTGGTTCAGTAGATTGACGCCGAGCCCTCAAAGCTTTTAAATCACAGCCACTCAATTGAATTAATCACAAAAAACAAGGTGCGCTCCGACGCAGTTAATGCTCTCAGCACCTGAGTACGTTCATAAAAAGAAAAAATAACATTTTTTTTGCACAAGATTACTTCAAGCACATTTTGCCTTCACTGTAAATCGTGTTTCCTGGCAATAATTGCTTTAGAGAGTTTTGATGGTGCTTTGCTTGGTTTCTGCAAAAGAACGGGGGGATCCGCCTCAGACTGCTGCTTGTCAAGTGCAATCTTCTCATCTTTGATTTTGGCCCACTGCTGTTGTGCGATCAGTGCCTGCCAGCACCTTATGTAGGATCAGAGACAAACCAAAGCGGGAAGAATGACACCTACACAAGCAATTATAGAAGAGAAATATACTTCTCAGCTTACAGTGGAAGACTCTCACCCATCATCTGATCTCAACCAGATAAACAGACCAAAAAAAGCTGGCAAAGTGTGAGTCATTCGCTTTACTCATGATTGAAACATGCACAGACGAGGACGTTAGTTATGTACAGCGTCTCTTCATTGGACAGGCGCCGTCCCAATTACCCTCTAATGTCATAAACGGCAAAATAAAGAGTGTATTATCTGCACTTCGGCTCTCAAAAAATGACTTTCAACCTACTCCACCGCTCCGTGGTTTTATCCTCATTATGCTATTGTAAAAATACAAAAACCAGAGTGCATCTAATTCATCACAGTCATTGCAGAGGCCACTGCATCTTCACTGGGCTGCATCCTGTGTTACACTGCGATGGACATGCATTAATTTAAAAGGCAATGAGGCAAATGCTCACCGAGATCGTCTTAGAAGTCTTAATGTTTGGTGCACGACATAAAAACGAGGAAGCAAACCGTTCTGCTCATGCACACGCGTTGAGTGAGAACCCTGTAAACTTTCCGTCAATTCATAAGGTTATAAAGATTACTTTGACTTTTTTTTTGTCATTGAAAAAAGTCAAAGGTTCTCGTTTTTTAATGTTTTGACCAAACTAGTCAATGTTTTGTGCGATATATTAGCTTTCTAAACCAGAAAGCTGACTGCGAAAAAAAAATCAAAAAGAATATTTGGTTTAATAAAAGGTAAATGAATCCACACTGGCAGGGCAAAGAACATTTTTCTCAGATTTCTTACTGCTTAGCTTCCTTAGAAAATAATACTTCTATAAAAAATATTTGGAATGGCAGCTAAAAATGATTAATATCAAAGCCACATGTCAGTGTGAAAGACTATGAACATAATGACTATAATAATTATTTGCCATGTGCATGCGGCTAGAACCAGTCACAAGTCATTAACAATTAATAAATTAATAAAGTCTTGTGGTGGTAATAATTTGTGACTTTTCTACCTTCCTCCATAAGCTAGCTGTGCTGTAGCGCTAACACACTTTAATATAAAACAAAACAGAGAGTCTATTATTTTTATTGATAATAATGCTACACAATGCTGGTCTTTGAAGATGACCACTAATCATACAATACAAACTAATACTGAGACACGAGCTGTGATGCGGTGCTAATGCTAGCATGAACGGAGACAACTGAGAAAATTAAGTTTTATGTTTAGTGTTTCTATTTACTGCCTGCTCTATAATGCTGCCAGGCCGAACTATGACAGTCTTAAGTCTCGGCTTAAGTGAGGAAAACTCGCCCAGGTTATGGGTTTATATCTTTAGCTCCATCCTCAAAAAGTGTTAGACCCCTACTGTAACATTAAGTTAGGATTGCCCTAAACATAAAGGAAATCTTACGAATTACACTTGGTAGAATTACATAAATCCTCTATTTCCCAAGAATAAATTAATCTTAAAAGTGCCAACATTGGCGCAGAAACTTAAATTTCACTAAAGAAAAGTACCAGTTGCAGACACAGCCGTATGTTGCCTGCTGATCTTGTTTGCCCTTACATAGCTTCTCCTACGGAGCGGGCCGCAGATTGCTGTAAGACAGATCAGTGTGACAAACATTCACAAAGACAGGAGAAAACCCACTCAGTCATTTCAGCCTTCACACATCTGTTACGTGAACGAGGATCGGCGTGTTGAAGGGAAGCCAGCGTCTTTGAGGTCACCGATGCTCGGAGAAAGCTAAGTTTAGAACAAAGTTGTTTGAAAAGATTTCTTGTTCTCTGGCAATTTTCTGTCATTTTGAACCACATGGTTCTGTCCCTGTCGATAAATATATTTTTTATTTAATTTTGAAAGGAGGACAAAAGTTTTTCCTTTTTTTCTTCCTCTTTTTCTCCATGTACGGCTGGATACATTTGACTGAATTATTCACCATGAATAAGGATAATGATATAAAGATGGGAAACCATGAAGACTATTTAGGCATCCACAATTATACAGTTATGGTTTTTATAAAGAAGAAAAATAGGTTTCAATCTTGGTAGAATGGCTTTGACCTAGATTTTTATGTAGACTGAATTTTTTCCCCCACAATAGACCAGTTTAAACAACCCCCAAAAAACAGACATCTCACTGACTTGCTTTGTTTATATTTCCTAGAAGTTATGATATATTTCTAATGAAATCATGCATGGATCATATATGGGAATGTTTGATTCATAAGAATCCTGTTTAAAAGGATCTTAAGTAAGGAAAATATAGCAGAGGAAAAGGACTTTTGCACACGGTGAGCAAAATCTTCACATTCTCTCCCTTTATTAGAGCAAAATGGAGTTCATTAAAGAGCCAGCACACAAAACTGTGATCATGCAAATCTGGTTTGACATTGTTAGGCTGCATTACAGCAACACAGAGCAAGAAAAAAAACCCTCTGATTTGAAACTTGACCCATCTTTGAGCGATGCAATTATTATTGAATAAAAATAACCAGTTTTTAATGATCAGGTTGAAATATATTCTGCATTTTCAATTTTTCTTAACAATAAAAAAATCATTATAGATATAATTTGTGAATCAAAAATGCAATGTGCAATAAATTAGAATATTGATATTTATGAGTCTTTAAGCAGGTATTAATAGGTAAAAATGCTTATTTTGTTGGTTGTAATAATCTTAAATGTCGCGTTTTCATTAGCTGTAATCAGAAGATCATCATGAGTAACATTAATAAACGCTTGAAAACGTCCTTCTGTGTGTCATTAATCTGTATTTCACCGAGGGACTTGAGTTGCAAACGTAAACAAACTTTCCAATGTTTTTCCAAGGTACTGAATATGACCACATTGCAATTGAACTTCATCAACAATTTATTCAATAATTTCATTTCCAAAGCTAAACCTGTAAAATAAATTGATAAAATGTGCAGGAGGCCATGCCTTGCTTGTTTCGGGCTGCTGAGGTGTTCAGGACGTCCAGCCTTCAGCTCGTGTGCGTCATTGGGTCCGATGTTTCTCATTGTCCTCTTGATGATGCCGGGTAACAAACTGGGTGTTGATGGAAATTAAAATCAGGTTTTCAGGTTGTCATTAAAGTGGTTAACAGAGGAAAGCATGAAGCACTCTAAACTTTGGCTGTGCTGATAACTCAGTGCTCCATTAACTGTGGAAACGGCACATTTTACCTACTAGGATTCTGTGTCTCTCCATGCTTCCTGCAGACTCTGAGATCTTGATTTCCAATTGAAATGCTAAATTTATATTCATCTAAAAAGAGAATTTTGGACCACTTACAAACAGTCCTATTTGTTCACTCCCCAGATGTTTCAGAAGTGGTTTAATACATGGAATTTCTAAATGGGCTTTGCTGAGAAATTCTCTTAAAGCTGCAAATTTGTCACCTCTTTCAAACAGTTTTTCCATCCACTCAACATTCCTTTAACATAGACAGCTCTCATAACAGCCAGTTTGCTTAGAAACAATTTTTTTTGTCTCTCTTGAGTCTTTCCTGTGATCTTATAGGCGTTACCATCACAAGAATCTATAATTCATCTTGCATATTGTTCTTAAAGACTAAATTAGGGGTTTTCTTCTGTTTTTAGGCAAAATGATTGTAGCAGAACACTTGAAATCTATTTCTTTAACTCTGAAGTAAATTTTTTTAGATGTACCTGTATCCAATACCTGTATAGCTCTTGTTGAGGAAATTACCTCAACATGACGAGGATACACTGTTTCCCTGTGCAACATGTTCCCTCGTTAAAGCGACCACATTTACCACAGATATCATCCTTGTGTTGTACACAATAAAACTGGTCCCGAAAGACTACAACATTTAATCCTTTTTCAGTAACCTTTTATAAAACCGACACATATGGTCTCAAAATTACTGCAACCTTTATAAAATAAAAACCACCAGTTTAAGGCTTTTTTTTTTAAAAAAATTGATTGTTGTCTTTTTGGGAGCCGGAAGGTGAAAAACACCAAAACACATGTAGCAAAATGGTAAAGTAAAGACAAAAGGCATTGTTTGGTTTTTATTTTAAAAACGGCGCTTATTTTAAAAATGACAATGAGTGTCCTCGCTTACAATCGCTCTTTTTTTAAAATCCCTTTTTACTTAAACTGAAGATTGATGTTTAGCTTTAAATAACTTTCATTTAGATTCTAAAATGAAACAATTCTTGCTCTCCTTACATTTTCAAAAATAAAATGCATCTGTTTTTTGTTTTAGCTCAATGCCTCCTCTGAGTATTAATGTGAAATAATTCAAAATCTTACAATTAGACTAGAAATTGTGGTTTTAAGTGGAAACAAAGTATTGTTTTTTTGTTTTTTTTTTCCCTCCCCCAGGCATTAATTTTACTTTTACAACCTTTGTGCAACAGGATAGGCAATTGGTATTCTTGACAAAAATATCAAGGAAACTTCAGACATCTGACCTACATGATAGACGGTTAGAGTCTGGATAGCCTGCAGTAACATTGACTCGCTACAGACAGTTCTGGTTCTGATAAGGGATGTGCACAAACTGCTGAGCTGTGTGCAAATTCACAAGAGGGACAAAATAAAACTCGCTGCCGCAGAACTATTTAGTTTGAAATCCTCTTTGCACTGTTAAGCTCTGTAACAATATATTATGTAAAAACAAAAAAATCCATCAGTTTAATAACTTAATCAGTCTTAAGAACGTCTTAGTGTATTTTTGTTATATTGTTATTATCGTTACTGAAAGAAGAATCAAGATATTTACCTGAATTAGAATTTACTTAGAAGTATCAAAACACAGCCAGTCAATGCTAAGATGAAAAATTTAATTCATAAATATCAACTTGTATCTTTTCGCTAATTATTGCCTGGGGGATAGTCATATTTGACCTTAATCTAATTTTGGGATGAGGTTCCTTTAAAGGGCTTTTTTTTGTATTCCCTTAAAGCTTCTGGTGGGTAAAGGAAAAACACATTTGCTGTTTTCCAGCAGGTTTCCTGGTTTCTGGTTTGGTAGTGAGCTCTGTTCAGACAGAAACTCCGTTAGAGCTGAACAAAGATTGACTGTGGAGGAAAAACCATAAATCAGGAATGCAAGTGGTTTCTAGAAAATAACCACTGGCAAGTTAGTGCCTACCACAAGTTAGGTAGGCACTAACTTTTTACTGTTCACCCCGTATGTCAGAGTGATTTCTCAACAACCGAGCCCCGTCCTTTTTCTCACTCACAAGCTTGCTTTGCTTTGTTTGACCTTCTCTTTTCATGTACTTTTTTTTAATTTGGTCAATTAGGAACAAGTAGATATAGACGAGCATGATGTGGGATTTTGCTTCATTTAAATTTTTAGTAAATTGTTCATTTTCCTCAGATTTTTAGAAAACCACATCTGCTTGATGGATGTTATGCTAAACATCCTGGAAAGGTCAATAACTCATCTTTCTATTCGTCAATTAATGTCTTCATTGACATATTATGACATTGGTTCGATTTTTAATCGTCAGTGATTCGTTCATTCTTCACTAGAATGACCGTAGTTTAAAATGAATTAAACAAGCTGTATATTACAGGTTAAAGGTTTGGTTTATTACCAGGTTTATAACAGTAAATTATATTTCTGGAAAATGCTCCACGTGTTTTTTTTGTAATAAAATAAAAAGGTCAAGTGTTTTGCTAAAAGTTATATGACTGGCCTATAAACCAGAGGGACACCTGAGCTAAAGGCCTCAGCTCAGGTAATGTCAAGCATCAACTCTGCTGTCACAGTCACCAAATGCACTTCTGCACAAAGAATGACTGGTTAACTAAAGTGTTGTTACAAAAAGCCAAGCATGGCGTTGGAAATATTCAGTAAAACACGGCTGAATTCAGGTGGGAATGCTTCCGAAGTGAATAGCACTTGTCCTTGCATTAAATCAGACACAGAAAGGCAAACGACAGATTAATAAATAAGTCGCTTTGAGAAACTAAATTTGGATATTTTCCTTTGTAAATTTGATTGTTAGGAATAAATTAAGCTAAAAAAAAAAACCATCCCTATTTACCAGGATTCCTCCCTGGGATCACCAAAGCATTTTTCTAACACAATCATCTAAGAGACTCCCTCTAACTGAGGAAACAAAGGGATAAGAATTTAATCCTGAGTTTCCGGCACAGGGTGTCACAGGAGAGGATTTTTGTCGCAGTGATCAGTCCATGGACAGTGATTTGAAAATGAGGTGACATGAGATGTCCACAAGCAGCCCCTCCCTCATCTGCTTGTGTTTTATTTGTGTCAGGGAACATGTGTTTTTTTTTCCTGATGGGACTTGACAACAACCCCTTGAGCATGTAGATTGACAAAGTGAGGAAACTGTATGAAAAACAGTTTTACATAAAAGCAGGGGTTTCGCTATTTGCCGGACTGAAACACAGAGGTCTGAGTAAACAAATCTAACAAGGAAAAACAACAGGAATGAATGATGTGAGCCAAGCAAGTTTTGCTCTCCATGAATCTCTGAAGCATTGAAAGCCAATTTCTAAACAATCCCAAATGAGTCCCTTCACGAAGAGAAACATTATTCACGACCAGGAAACTTTTAGAATATCATCAGGAATTAACGTCCCAGTCAATCTGCCAGGAGATTATTATTAGTTACATTAGTACATGCTTGTACTAGTTGATTTGTGAAAAGTTTGAAAAATATAGAGTGAATATGAATTCAATCAAATCTCATAGTTGCATGTCTTTTACCAGTGTTGCACAACTCGAGCCTGAAATTTACGTGCATTTCTCCTTTTAAAACAGCTCATGCTCAGTCAGATTGAACGAAACAACATCAGTAAAAATCAGTTTTAAAGTTTTGTGAAAGCGGACTTTATTCTTTTACAATGTGCTTTTTCTGGAAACAGACTGTAACCTGACAATCATTGCTCCTATTGGACAGAAATGATCACAAACCCAGGAAGGGAAACTGTTATTACAATTGGTCAAAAGCAGCTAATTCAATGGAGGTTTAGTGACGTGATATTTCTAATTCTGGACGAAACAGAGCAGCAAGATGCACTGCTAAGTAGAAAGTGGTGGATTGCACAGAATGATTTCTGTACAATCACTACTTGCGTAAGCTGTGATAGCAACACTGAACACCTCTTTTTTCCCATAATTCCCTGCAACGGTGGTTCATGAAGCTTCAAAAAGACGCCCACATCCTGTAATTGGTTCAGATCATGCTGGTCTGGATTCACTCCAGAAGCGAACAGCACATTTGTAAGCAGACCAAATACAGCCAAAATTAAATATAGGTCAGCACTTTGACTAGGCCATTCAAATCAATAAGCAAACTTTAATCTGAAGCCTCTTACAGGTTTTCATCCAGCATCGCCCTGTCTTAAGCCCATTTCAGCTTCCCATAAACTCTAACCTTCTCCACAGCATAATGCTGCCACCGCCATGTTTAGCTGTAAGGTTGGCGAGTTCCAGGGGATTTGGATTGTCCATGTGGGGCCAAGGACGTCGTTCTGTACCACGTACCACATGTTCAATGAATTATCAGTCTCCTAACTCTTACTGACACTCATTCATAAAGGCCTGATTTGCAAAATTATGCAGTACTTTGTGTTGATCTGTCATATGAAAATCTTGTCTTGTGCTACACGTACAAAAAAAAAAAAAAAGAAAAAATCATAGTTTCTTCACAATTTTGTCACAGATTGGCTGTTTCTCCTTGAAAGCACAGAGTCCATTGAATCACTTTAACTCCTGTATATATGTCTGGAACATAATTTTCCTGATCAAAATGTCTGGGTTATTCTTTAGGAATAATGGGAAAAGTTACATCACGTTGTTAAGGTGACTTGCAAAAAGGATTACTTTTTGCCGAAGAGAAAAAGTGCCAACTTTTTCCAACTCTTTGCACACGCTACCATTAGCAGCCGGGTCGAATCAGCAGAGGTGTTGCAACATAATCGAGAAGAAGAATGAAACAGCAACACTTCAGAATGAAAAATATTTAACATGCAAGGCGAAGCTCCACATTTTAAAAGCGATTTTTGGTGGCAGGGCCCCCCCTCTAACACAAGGTGGAGAGGTGGTGACGTACATATGTGCAGCAGCAATGAATCACTGGAGCCAATGTCTCTCTGTGAGCCTGAGGTGTTTGCAAATGCACATTCATTAATTGCAGCTCAGGTCAATTGAGGAACTGCTTTAGAGTCATTATTTTAGTGCAACAAGCAGAAATAACTCAGTTTGAATGCACCTGTTATGTAGCAGGTGTTCGCTTTCAGGATATTTCCATCCGTGCAAAAACGTTCGATTAAAAAGCAAAAAAAAAAAAAAAAAAAAAAAGCACCAACCAGTTAAGTAAACGTTGAATTAATTAGATGGTTATTAAAAACAACATACCCCAATTTAGAGCTTCTATAGATCCAACATTTCCATTAACTTCTAAGCGAAGTGCTCTCAGAATTTCCAACTAACCCTTTCCAGTGAAAAATGCCTGTAGGTGTGGCACCTATTTAGGCCTGATCTTCACGCGCAGAGGGGGGAGGTAGATGCTCGTGCGTGCGCGGGCGCGCGCGCGAGCGCAAGCTCACGTATGACTCATCCCATCCGAACTAAAGCACTTTGTCAGAGGCGTCCATTCACGTTCAACCCCTGCGAGGACGCGCAGAATCAATGTGGGGCTCGCAGCAACGCGCTTGTAGTGACGGCGGCTATATATAAGTCCATTCAGCATCTCTTCTCCCTTTAAGTAACTATATACTTGTCTCTTCGGAGAAGTGAAGGAGGGCGGCATTTCGCCAACAATACCTGGCAACCTACGCGGCTGTAGACTTCTGGACTACCTGTACTGAAGGTAAAGAAATTCTTATGAGTTTTTTCCCCCCCCCTGCTTAATACTTAACTTGGTATGTTTTATATTCTTGCTTAAAACAAAGATAGATGCCTATCAACTCGTTACTTCTGAATTTGTTTGATTCTTTTTGAATTTTTAACAGTAGAAAATCTTAACCAATCGAGGTTACGCATAGATTTTTTTTTTAAATACTTGATCATTTTTATTTACTTCAACATTATGATTATTATTTAGGTATAAATGATTCAGAAATGACAGACACATTAATTGGAACTCCAATGGCTGTTTTCAGGTGTGTTTTCCGTGCGTAATTGTCTCTTTACGCAGCAAACAGAAATCCTAAGTGCGTTTTTTTCCCCCCCTTTCCCCTCTTCCCAGATTTCCAGCTGAAATCCTGACATGAAGCTCAATTTATTCGGCACCACCGTTATTCTGCTCGTTGCCTTCTTACCGCGCTACGAATGTCGGGCTATTGAGAGCCCAGGCGGTCCCCTGCGCATCCCCGCTCTCCAAAGCCAAAACTCCGAACAGCAGCAGCGGCAGCAGCAGGAGCAGCAGCAGCAGTCTGGTCCCATTCTGGAGCGCCTCGGAGAGGAGTACTTCATCCGGCTGGGAAACGGGGACTCTAACTCTTTCCCATCCTTGTACTATCCCGGCGGATCCCCATCCATCTTCAACAGAGCGCAGCAGCTCCAGCTGACGCGGCGCCTCTTGCAGGGGAAAGTTGGCAACATCAGAGCGCTCATAGGTGGCTTCGCCGACCGCGGGGACGAGTCGATGGAGAGGGGGAGGAGGTCCGAAGACCCACCGATATCCCTGGACCTGACCTTCCACCTGCTGCGGGAGATGATGGAGATGTCCAAGGCGGAACAGCTGGCCCAGCAGGCGCAGAACAACAGAAGGATGATGGAGCTGTTTGGGAAATGAAACCATCTCTCCAGCCCGCCAAAGATCTCAGTTCCCTCTGTTTATCTTTTTTATTTTATTTTATTTTTTTTGTGTTCTGCATTTATTAGCACAAAAACATGCTGTGTGCAATATAGTGCTGCTTTATCACTCTATAATTTATAGCTTTAACCTAAAAATGATGGAGCGTAAACGGGCTGGACTGGTCCGGTTATACCTTGCCATTTTGATGTTGGTGTCGAATTTGTAGAGTTTCAGAAGACGCACTTTTCTTTTCGTTCAAATATAAATTTGTATTTTGTTTTAGATTATGAACCGCTGTATTTATGATATTTATGTTTGTTAATAAACTTACGTGCAACCAGACATTTTTTTTTTCTGTTGTGCAACGACACGTCTTATATTTATATTTTTAAATAAAAAATAAACAAATGCAAAGCTTACACTTCTCTGTCAATATCCTTGCAGGAGTAAACTGAGGCTCCAACCAATTTTCAAGATTTTAGACATGTGCAGCTTGAATGGTCAAACTAAATTATACGGATTAAAAGGTAAAACCAAGACACAAACACAAATTTTCAGATGCGTGGGAGCTCCTGCAGGTGGAAACAGTAGAGTAATTCCCTCTGCAACCTCAAGAGGCACTTCTCATTATCCCATCAAGAAGCAACCTTAGCTCAGATATGTACCACTAATGAATGCTAAGCACAATATGTGTGCCTCTACGTTGATCTCTGACCTTAAAGAGGCAGGATACACTGAACAAGGTCTGTGCACTGAGTGACTCATCCCTTACAGCTCACGTATCCGCTGCACTGGGCCCATTTGTAAAGGATCCAACTCACCGACTGATGCTGTGCAGTGATTAGATGCACAGCATCTAATGGACTGTCTCGGAAGTGAAGCTATGTCAAGGTGAGGCCACAAAGAGCCTTTTGCAGTCTTGAGACGCGAGCACAAGCTGGACGGCCGTATAATCCCTTGAGCTGGCTTGGAGGTGGGAAACGAGAAAATTCAGACGGAAACTCCAGCTGAACAAGGTTACGCAGTGATAGACAAAACAATCAAATAAGAAATGCAGGGGTAGCTCAATAAATCAGAACATTGTGAAAAAGTTCTTTTGATATTGCAATTCAAAAAGTTTAACTTATTATGAAGAGTGAAATATAAAAAGTGTCTATTTTGCTAAATTGTTTTTTGAGGCTCACAGCTAATTAAAACCCAGCGTTTAGGTTCTCGTAAAATTGGAAAATGTCAAAATTGGAACAAAATGAAGGATTTTTAACACATAAATGTTGGCCTGCTGAAAGTAATGTGCTGCACATTATAAACCATCAGTATTTGGTGGTGTCTGCATTAGCATGCATTGAGGTGAAGATTAGCTGAGCCAGCTGGTACTTGCAGGTTCCAAATCCTGCTGGAAAATTAAATCAGCATCTACATATAGCTTATCAGCAGAGGAAAACATGAACTCAAAAAAATTCCTGATTTTGTGATGCGGTGAACAAACACCATCAGCACACCAAATCATCCCTGATTATGGAAACAGCACACCCGAACCTCAAGCAATTTAGATTTTGTGCCGCTTTACTCTCCCACAAAACTCTTGGACCCTCATTTCTTTCTGGGGGCTTAACAAAGAGATTTGTTAAGCTGCAGCTCATATCATGGGTACGTCTGAGTATAGGCTTTTCTTCACAGTTAAAACTGCAGTTATTCTTGTTGCTTATGCAACTTTTTCTTCCACACTTTTTCCTTTCATTCAGTTTTTCCCATTAATTTCTTTGAAAGCAAGACTCTGAACAACCTCATTCTTCAGCAAGCCATAGCAACAATTACATATATGTAATAATTTTCTCTTTTGGCCTTAAAAACGATTTTATGTTTTTTATTTTTATTTTTTGCTGAATGCTACAATCATCAAAATTGACACAAATAACTTGAAATATATCACTCTGTGTGAAATGAGCGCAAATTTGTTTCGAAGTGAATTACGAAAGTATATTCTCATGTAATTAGATGCACATGTAAATGTTACAATAAGAAATTTGAAGTGCAGTGTCAGTAGTAAAGTGTTGAATACATTTTAATTTCACAACATATGAATAACAAAATGGCAAAATTACATTAAATATTGGAAAACATCCATGTGCTATGTGACCAAAAAATGAATAAATGGGCAGTAAAACACTGAAATGTATTTTTCTTCACTTTTCTGCTGCCCACATATCTGCTATAAAAACAACACGGAAGGAGCAAAAAAGAGAGAGAACCAATTTCCTTCTTGCGCCTAATTACGTACTTTAACAGTGATTTGTTAAAGGTCAGCGGCTTTAAAAACGTATCTCATTTCTGGGCATAGCCAATAGCAACCCAACGCCTATCAAAAATGAGCTGAACAGAGGAATTAAAACATAAAAATGTGATGCAAAGAAATAAGACTGATTTTTCTGATTGTCTTCCTCCTTTAGCTTCAAATCAGACGTTTCCTTTCTTCCGGATCTAAAACTGCTCTTGCATTTATTCGCCCGATCACAACTGATGAGAAATCAACCTGAAGCAGCAGCAGCAGCAGGTCTCCAGCTGCTTGTTAAGGTGGATGTCTTGTACCGGTTAGGAGGAAGGAGTGCTCCTGGTTGGGCTCACGGAGGGGTTTATTTGCTGGGGGGCGCTGGGCTGTGCAGGGGGGGCTGAAACCGCAGCCCCTCCAGAAACAGTCCGTGCTCCTTCTCCCGCCTCTCCGTCTCCTTCCTCTTCGTTCTCGTCGTCGTCGTCTGTGAAAACAAAGTGAGCAAGGTTCACACAAAATGCAGGTAAGCGAAGGATAAGAGATGCACCTCGTGAATAATCTACATCCCTTCACCTCGGATGAAGTCGAGGCTGCTGAGAGCCTTGCGTTCTCTTCTGAAGTCGACTTTGTAGTGATCCATTTTCTCATAGCCGCGCTCAACTTTGTCCAAGTGTGCTGTACTGGAAGCGTCTTCGATTCTGAGGGCAGTTATTTAAAATAGCACACCCATTGACTAGATTCCAGCGTCAAACGCTCAAAGTAACACGTCTCGAAGTGTATTTATACATTTGTGAATTTCTGCACTTTCTGCGGATTATTTCAGGATGCCTCAGCTCCAGATAGAGATTTGCAACATTTCGCAGAATTATTTTTCACATCAGAGAGAAGGTGTGAATTAGCTGCGTTTGGGTGCAAGAGCAGATGTGGATGTGGTGAATCATTCACGAGAAAATCAATGGAAAAGTTTTAAAGCCACAGGAGCACACGAAATGAAGTCGTTGCCCTTGCAGTTGTACAACAATACGGATGAAAGCAAGTACTCACTTTTTAAGGAGATCCCTTACATTCTGGAAGAGACAAAAGTTCACATCGTTAGATGATAAAGGCAGAGTTTATTTTAAACGGGCCAAGTTTAAAGTCAAATCATTGTCCTGACCTGAAGGAAAAGAGCCATTTCTGTCTCCTCCATAGTCTGAATCCCCCGCTCCACGGTCTTGCAGCTCTCCTCAAGATGGTCTCCGTACTTCTTTGTGAGGCCCTGGATGTAATTCACCTTCTCTTCCTGCTCGGCCGTCACTTTCTGACTCATCTGCCTCTTCTTCTCCTCCAGCACGGAGTAGAGATGGTCAAACTTCTCGCACACCTTCGTCTTCTGCCTCCGGCCGTTCTCCTGGGGTTGGGAGAGAGAGACAGGGTGGAAAAAAAGAGACAGAGGAACATGTGCGATGGGAAATTCAATCCACATTAATAATTCAGGTTAGCTGAGAGAGTGTATGCAAATGTAATTTGTGGGGGAAAACAGCTTTAAATATTGAAAATCAAAGACACTTGCAGCTAGGTTTATTTTAAATATTATTTTGAGATTTTTGTTTTTATTTACGTTACCTTGGAAAAGTGTATTCTTTTTCAAGCTTGGTGTAGTTTGCCCAACATTAATGTTTTATTTATTTATTTTTTTACATGCATAGAGACTAAAATGTTGCTTCCTGCAGAGCAAGTCATGTTAGTTTTTTCACAGTAATTTGGATTTCACTAGCTGAGCTAGTTTGCTGATTAAAGTACTTAACTATAAGGCTAAATTTACTTTAATAATCTCTTGTTTGTTTGGCTACAGTTTTCCTGAAAATCGTAATTTTGATCGAAAGTACTAGTTTTATTACCGACTGCTCCAGGCAACTATTTAGTCATTGTTAACTTCAACAAACTAGGATTAGAACATACAACATGGCTTTTACTGTATATGTAATACAAATAAGTTTTATTTGTATGTAAAAAACATGTTTTTTTACATGTTTTTAAATGTATCTCAAACAAAAATTTAAAAGCAGATGTGATCACTTAGTGACACAAACAAACTGTTATTTTGCATAAACTGCAGAACTTTTAACATTATGAACACATTTGGCTCATTAAATGTCTTCAAAATACATCATTTTATGCCTTATTATTATCAGTTTTTTTTTACAAGTTGTATTCCTAATAACATGCATTTAATGACACAACTTTGAATTTCTCCATGTCTTGGTAAGTTTGCCGTTGTGTAATACTCGTTCTATTTTTGGATGATGGATTGAATGTTACTCAGTGACACGTTCACTAATGTTCTCTAACACACATCTAAAGCCTTTAAGGAACATATGCATTTGTACAGATAACACATTTTTAACAGGTGGACTCTTTTTTTTCCTCATTAAGTGATTTCTGAATGGTAAATGGAATGAATTCAGCCTGTGCTTTGGAACTCAGACTAATCCCTCAAAGCACTTTTTAAAACTCTGCAGCCAAATCTGCAGAGTAAAAGGCAATTTGAGGTTAAGAGCCTTGCCAAGGGGCACATCAACATGTTGCAGACGAGAACGATGAAATTTAAGCTGACAAGTTTATGAATGGAAGACTACCACTCTTTGTATTCATTCATAGTTGCCAACAACCTGAAGCTCTACTGGCTCTGACTTCATAATATTAGAGTGAAATGAGCTGAATACAAATGCACATCATACATTTCAGATTTTCATTAGCTTAACCAGAAGTTTACTGTGGTTTATTACATAAAATCCCAGTAAAACAAAATGAAGGCTGTTTCTCTTATGACGAAATGTGGAAGGGTTTAAGCAGTGCGATTAGTTTTGTAAGGCACTGAAAAGACAGTGAACCTCCTTCCCTATGCGATATCTGAACGCGAAAGATGACACATGGGAAACTGGAACCAATCCAGCTTTCTCTGAGCTAAATCTGACTGTCACATATAAATCAGAGGAAAGCTGCCTGTCCTCTCCATCTATTACCCTGCTTGTTTTGTTGTCCATGCTACAGGGGCAGACCAGAAATCAGGTGTTTGAGGCAAGGGGGAAAAAAAAGGAAAATGAATGAATGCAGGGAGGGAACAGAACACAGTGGCACTGAAAATACCAATTTTCCTCTCTCTCCTTTTGTGTAAATCCCACAGAGGCATGCTGAAAAAAGCGAAAAGAGTGCCAGTGACAAGGGCACATTACACCAGTTTGTAAGTCTCTACAGGCGGGTTAGTGCATGCACAGGTTGAAGCCCACTGTGAGCAGCTGGACGCTGCATTCGCTCAACACTGACCTCTATGACACGACAGGCTTCATCGAGCTGGCTAATGATGCCTTGGATCCTGTCGTTGTTCCCAACCATCATGGCTATCCCGTCACTCAGCTCGGACTGGACACAAAGGCAAGACGGGAGGGATTGTCGACTGAAATCAGGGACACTTAAAACCAGATGCTGATACACGCGGCATAAAATGGCTTACACAAAATAGGGTTGCTATGTCTGTAAATAATTTCCTAAAGCCAAAGATGTTCACAATGGAGGCACACCTGTGACTCTCCTACCCTGTATATAACATAGGTATCAAAAGAACCGGGAACTTTCAGAAGTTCATCACTGATAAAATCCAAACCCCTGAAAAGTTCCTCCTCTATCAGTTCCAACAAGTATGTGCAATCACAGGACTGTCCAGCAATAATAGGTTTCACATAAGGAGTAACAGTCTGTGTCTCAGGGATGAATGTGGGTTTTGTGTACAATGTCTGCATCAACTCCAGAACAAGAGCAACTTGCTGCCTGAAGCTGGTAAGACAGACTTCATCCAGAGAAAATTGTGTCCTGTCCTGACATCGGCTGAAAGGCCGCTCGGCAAAGAAGAAGCATAAAAAAATCTGATTAAAATTTCAAAATGCTATCTGGAAGAATATGTTTGGAGACTCGTCATTTGGTCCTATAATCATGAAACTAAAATTTGGCTCTAATGACTAATGTTAAATTTGAAGAAAAACGGGGGAAGGTCACAAGCCTAACAGCACCATCCCAAATTAGAGTCACGCTGGCGGCAACATCATGTTTTATGAGTGTTTTACTGAAACAGAGACTGTTCCACTTCATAAACTAGATATCAAGAGGAAAGGCAATACTTTGGAAATATTGAAGATTCGTCTTTCTCTCAGTCAAACCTGTGAGCAAATGAGTTCTCAAAATGGAGGGTGACCCTAAATATTGCTCCAAATTAGTTAGAAAGTAACCTAGAACAACAAAGCTAATGTTTTGGAGCGACCAGGTGTGGCCAGAGCGATGTGATTCACAGAGTTCTGTATTACTTTCACCCAAGTATTACAGATAACTTCAGCAAATATTGAGGCGATGTCATCTTCAAAATTTGAAGAAAGTCATAAATATCCTTTAAATATTGTGTGTAACTTCACAGCGTGTGTGTTCATTTCTGGTTTCGACCGTACTCATAACAATTATTGTGATGAAGGTTTTTAGATGATCAAAAACCTCCAAGCTCTCACCCTCTTTGTCTCGTAGACAGTGCCGAGGGGCGCCACCTCGCAGTCTTTGTGGGCGCCGAACACCTTACACATGGAGCATGTGGGCACGCCGTGGGTTACACAGTAAATGTTGATCTTTTCGTCCTCGTGAACGTCGCACATGGGCGTTTCTTCCTTCCTCTCCTGTGTTGGCCTGCTGCTGCTGCTGCTGAGGTGTGAGGAAAACAGCAACACCTTTCTGTCATTTCACTGCATACTGATGTGACATGTGACGTTGTTTTGATAATGTCACTGTCGCCTCGGCAGATTATCGACGAGCCGCCAGCCACTTTTTTCCCCCCGTTAACGCATGCAATGTCAACAAGGTAATCGATATAGCCGGATGCTGATCAGTGCACAGGAGTGGATGTGACAGCATTTCTACTGTAATAAGAAAGCTCATTCCTATGATACCATAAAACGATCAATGATTTGATATTCTAAATGTAGGTCACAATCTCTTTACTTTTTCTTAAGTGAAGCATGTGGAATCTATGAGTTAGGGTTTTGTAGGTTTTATGCCACATACACTTTTTGGCTATTCAGTAGCGAATGTTAAGCAAACTTTTGAAATATTACAAATGAGAAAAGAAAGGAAAATATGAATTAGGGCTGTTTTAATTTTTTGGTTTGGAGTGAATCAACCATGCTACGTAAAGCATGATATCAACAGAGTTTGATGTAAAAAACAGGATGTAGAGGTTGCAAACTAGCTCAAACCAAAAAATTTAGTTTTTTTTTTTTTTTAATTTTACTGTTTCCATCAACCTTTTCTCATGTGATTCTTATTAAAAAAAACAACAGTTAATGTAAAGACAGCTGTAGTTATCCTGTGATTCAGTTAAACTCCTGTGTAATTTATTTATCAGTTGATTGACTTCAGAAGGGAATCGGTTGGACTTATTTTTACTTAGAGGTACAAAAGTAAAGGCGGTTGAAGATGAATAGACAGTTTTCATATATAAACTGTTCGACAGTAGAAAACAATGAAACGTTTTCCATTTATTTCAAGTGCAAACTTGTGTAAAACTATCATAAAATCACAGTAAAATACACTCAAACTTGTGGCTGTTGCATGACGACAGGCCTTGCATCTGCTCGGGCTCACCTGCTTGACTCCTGCTTGAACATATCAATAATATTCTCAACCAGCAGGTTTCTCTGCAGGCCGTAGACGCCGTGCCTGTCCAGAACCACCTCGTGTCTGCAGGACGGGCATCGGAAACGGCCTCCAGACGTCAGCGAACCACTTCTGGTTGGGAGATACGGATTTGCAGCCTGGAAGCAAAAGCAATTCAGAATTTATTTTTAGTGTCTTAACAGGGCTGCGATGGATAAATAGATCTCTTCAATGAACAGTTACCTTTAATTTATTACATTAATAAGGTTTCAACAAAGCATATAAATATTTAAGTGCTCTCAAACTGGCAGTTCATTTATTATCTAGACACTAGCTTGTTCAGTGGTTAATGTCTTAAAAATTTTAGGAAAGAACTTTAAAATATTAATATTCAAATGGCAGACATGAATAACAATGTTCCAGAGTTGTCTTTTAGTCCGATTTAAAGCAAAAAATAAATTGATTTTATTTGTTTGCTCACCTGAAAAACATCATTGGCACATTTTCTGCACAGGTTGTGCTGGCAGGGTAGGATGACCACAGGCTTTGTAAACATTTCCAAGCATATGGGACATATCAGCTGCTTCTCCAAGTTGTCCATGGCTCTAGCTTTGGGGAAACAATTTTAAACGCAATCAAACCACAGCTTTGGGAAAGGTTTGCGCAACAAAGAAAACCTGGTCAGACGCTGAGTCACACGATCAAGAGAAGAGGGTGTTCGGTCCAACCCAGTTGGTGTCAGTTCTTTTTTTAGTTTGGCTTGCCATTTTTACCTTGCCCATATTTGAAACAGAGCAGGTCAGTATCCAACAGCTGTCTAACAGCTTCTAAACCCGCCCTGTAGAGGGTGACAAAATGATGTTGAAGTTAACTTTCTTCACTATAGAATGACAACTTTGCCCAATCTCTAAACCCACAAATCCAAGATTTAATCTCCATACTGCCTTTTTGTTGTTTATATAAAAACTTTGGTTGGAGCATATAAATAAACAGGTCACACAAGATGATCGGTGGTGTTTCAGAAAACAAGTTAATTCAGGTGAAGCAGCTGCAAATCTCAAGAGTAGAAAAGAGGGACTGGCCAAGTCTTGCTCAGAAACTGTGGGAAAGTTTAAAAAGAAGAGAAAAGCTATATATGCAAGGTTTATATCAGATGACTAGTTTTCACAAAGACAGCATCTCAAAATAAGAAGTTGGAGCAGTAAAATTTGACATTTAGTTATATTTGTTGTTGTCTTTATATGCTTGATTGAGTCAGAGGGCAAAAGGTCATTCAACTGTCACAAAAAGCTATTTAAACTGTAAAATAAGTTAGCACATTTAAAATGTTTAAAAAAAAATCTGGATTAAAATATGTCTTACAGCATGGAACATTTAAGGAATGACACCACTGGTCTTTCTCTAGACGCTGGGTAAAGATGACCTAAATGTTGGCAATTTAAGTTAAATATCCAGTTAAAGTCTAAAACGAGTCTTAGCTGTTAGTTGGCTGTTGTTACATTTCAAGTTGCCGTGAACATTGAATTTTGATAATAAAGAAAAAAAGCTTGCAGAATGCGGGCATCGACTCCGCTACCTATTTAAAGAAAAAATCTTTATTTATAATACAGGCGTTAACAAAACAGCAAGCGCTAGCTATAGCTGTTTTCCCTTTATGAATAAAATCATCAAATGGGCATTTCGAGCTGTTTAAATGTGAACATTTTCCTGACAATAATTCTTAAAGGACCTGTGTTGGCTGTCCGCGGGGTTCGTGAAGATTTAGGCAGCGAATTAGCTTATGCTAACTTATGTTAGCGACACGGAAGACTGGTTAGGAAAAGCGCACTGACTCCGTAATTATCTCCTTGAAATGTTGTATTACAATGAGAGCGATAAACCAATAGGACTCAGAAATCATGTATATAGCTGAGACCACCATTCACACTTCCAATGTTTTAAACTTTTCAATTTTTGACATCTCCCTTCGATAGCTCAGTTGGTAGAGCGGAGGACTGTAGTGGTTTCACGGAAATCCTTAGGTCGCTGGTTCGAATCCGGCTCGAAGGAGAGGGCGTTCTTTTCTTACAATACTTTATTTTCGTTTAAAATGCTGTGGTATGTATTTTAAACCAATGTAAAGTTTTATAAACCAGGATTAGGTACTTTGGTGTTGTTTGTTTAGTGTGAAGCAAAACTTTATTTTTAATTAGTTTAGTGTCTATGTTTTAGCAGAGTGTTGTAAGAAAATTCATGATTTATTTCTAAGAACCCCGACAATAGGCCAGGCGCTGTTAGCAATGCGAATAAAGTGCAAGATGTATTTCCTGCAGAGTAGTTTTTTTTAAGGATGAGACACATTTCCACGTCCAGGATGTCCCACTATGGCTTGGATTTTTACTCATCTAAACTATAAACACAAAAACTTTTCTGTCATATATTTGACTTCCTATTATTTTCTCATATGTAGCTCACTGTTCAGAAGATCTAAAATATCTCCATTGAAAATGTTTTCCTTTTAGAGCCAAAGTGGTAATTCTGCTCCCATTTATCTTATTTTAAAAACTTCTCCTGTAAATAACAGGGTGTCTTCACACAATAACTGTCCTTTTAAACCTTGCAATAATGTACAACGTTTCAACCCTGCAGCCTTCAGTAAGGGAGCAAAGTAAGCATTTTTAATCTCCAAACCAACTTTTATTGCTAACACTAGCCTGGATAATTACAGCATGTAAGGGGATGCAACATGTTCTGCGTTGTTGATCAGCGTGTTTACTTACAAATGATCCCTGCTGTAAGCACCCCTACGAAAATCTAATTTAACAAAAGTTGTTGCCTGATTTGCTTGCTACTTGAGCTGACAACACACATTATCATTATTTGATGGATGACTCAGTGGTGATAATTACCAGTTGTGGAGAGGACAGTAACGTGCATCACAGTTGTTTGGAGGTGTTTGTAGTTTGCTTATTGTTATTTGTCATTTTCTGAGTAGACACATGCTCAGAATTGTAAGTGAGTGCTTCAAGTAATACATCTTTGCTTTAATGTAATGACTGACATGTACCCATATATTAGAGCTACAGTGAATCAGTGTAGATCAAACCAAATGCAGTTGTTAGAGTTGCTTAATTAATTTTTTTTGTTAACCTTTGTTCAGCAATTCATGTCAGATATTGTTTTTCAAATCTTTTATAACGAAGATTAATCACCTCACATGAAAGGCTGATTTTGTTCCCCTGTTTTTGACCCATCGGTGCATACCTAACATGCTATTTTCCTCTGACTAATGTAATAGGACATCCGCATGTTGCACCTCTGTTCCCTTTATAGTAAGGCCGCGTGGAAATGCATGCAGTGCTTTTCACACAGACGCATCAGAGTCAGTGAATCATGTTTAACCGTTTTAGACAGATGTTGTTGAAAATAATGAACGTCTTTTTCTCCCCCCCCCTCTTTCGCTACCTCCCTCTAATTTATTTCCCTTTGTTTTCATGAATTCATCCAGGGACACCAGAATGCAGGTGTGGAACCACAGCTCCAAGCATGTACCCAGTTAATGCCTCAAAGGTGGGAAAGCACAGAAAAACAGAAAAAACACACCACTTTTAGATGCAGCTCTTGAACGCAAAAGCTAGCACTGTCTCATCTGATCTGTAAATCTATTGAAATGTTGTTTTTT
This sequence comes from Poeciliopsis turrubarensis, assembly GCA_010277015.1. Taxonomy (NCBI): domain Eukaryota; kingdom Metazoa; phylum Chordata; class Actinopteri; order Cyprinodontiformes; family Poeciliidae; genus Poeciliopsis; species Poeciliopsis turrubarensis. The sequence continues at coordinate 7,864,125 of VMRN01000006.1, forward strand.
TTAGTTTTTTTTTTTTTTTTTAAAGCTATCTTCTTAATGTTTACCATTTCATCCAAGTCCTCTCTTCAGTTTGAGTGCTTCTCATATGATGCACGATTACACATTAAGTTTCTTTTTGTGTTATTTTTGTGAAGCTGTGGGAACGCCAGTTTATTCAGCTTTAATCATTAATCTTTAAAAAGCCTGAACTAGTCTGATTACGTATTCATTAACAAGCGAGGACTGCTCCGGTCCTCACCATTTAGCTGACGCCTAAAAGGGAATTCGGATGAGATCAATTAGGGAGATGTTCTGGGTTGTGTTTGTGTGACTAAAGTGAATTCATAATTCTAAAGCCATTACTGACTGACTCATAATATTGCAGCGCCGGCTGGCAAAACTCCAATAAAGATTGACAAATTAAGAGCAGTATGGAGATTTCTTTAAAAGATGAAAGGCTAATATAAAAGCCAGACACTGCTGCCTTTGAAGCTGAAAGATGCCGCTTTAAAGAGCGCAGTGTGAAACTCCTTGCTCAGCGGTAATTTGAGGATGCATAGCAAAAGGGTCTGCAGGCACCTCCAAGTTACACAAGTGGAGGTTACACACATGTAGCGGCGCACAAGAAGCTCGCTCACAACATAAAAGTGCACACGGGACGAGAAAAGGAAGCAAAAGCAAAGGGTGCCATCTGTTCTCTTGTATGAATATTTCAGTTAAGAGGAAGTCAGATGGCAAGCAATTTAAAAAGTCTTTGTACAAGAGACAGAGAGAAACAGGATCTTTCTGTCCGAATTTGCAGAAGCTCGGTTTTGATTCTGGAAATTGGCTTTGAATTAAACCTGGATCTCTGCATGTTTTGCATGCAGATATCAGAGATATGTGAGATCTGTGGACAATTTATGTTCGAACTGGTTGTATTTAGCCTTTTTTTTCTTTTTTTTTATTTGATTCCCCCCCAAATTAAATTCCCTTCAAAGTGAATAAGTAGAAGCCACTTGTGTGTAACATGTACAACAATAGTGGTTAGGTTCACTGTCCTGCTGGGAGGTGATCCTCCGCTCCACTTTTTAGTCCTCTGGATACTGGATACAGGCTTTCTTCCAGTTTGACATCGGGAATGCTGTGTTCAGGGTGATGTGAGATGTTTGTTTCCCTTCATACGTACCACTTTCAAAAGTTAAATGTGGTCACATAGAATAGGAGTACCTTCCTCCCTTTAGGTTTGCAGAGACACATTGCTTGCAACAAACTATAAACAGAACTTATGGTGTCGTCAACAATGAATTTCTTCTTGCCACTCTTCCATAGAAGTTCAACAAGTGAAACACATGACTACTTGCTCTCATGTCAACAGATTATCCCACCTGAACTATGTCTCTGCTTCTCCTCCAGATTCACCATGGAGTTTCTTTCTGCTGCTCTGATGAATGTTGAGGTAGACAGCCGCCACCTTATTTGTACTTTTGCATTATCAGATGATGGATTGAACAGAGCTGTGTGGGAGCGAAGCTTTGGATATTGTTTTAAAATCTAATCTTGTTTGTAAACTTCTCCACAACTTCCCCCTCGACTATGTTTTTTGGTCTTCTTTTTAAATAGACTCACACACAGAGATCTTATACAGCATAGCAATTGATTTATGCATTTTTTGAGATCTGGATAAGTCTGGAAAGAAATAGTATATTCAATAGTTTTGTGTTAATATTTAAAATATGAAGGAACTGAGTGGATAAAACAACAATAAAAGCAAAATACAAATAAAAAGGGAAGCATTGTGAATGCTAGTTTTAAATCAGCCACATTTTATTTGAAGTAAATGCAGTAAAAACTCTATGTCACTTGATGATTGTTCGTTTACTAAGCTATTATTTTATCCTTGTTGTTTTATATAATATATTAAAGCAATTACATATATGTATATATCTTATGCTAATACAGTGGATTGAGAAAACATCCCATTTTTCTAACAGCAAAGTGCAACTCCTGCAGTTCTGTTTCCCAGAGTGGTGTAAGAATCCAGCAGACTTTCTCAGATTTGATTCAGCTCAACGACAGATGGGTATTCAGATTGAGTTGTACTATGAATAATACATGAACCCTGAGTTATGTTGGATAGCCAACATCATATTTAACATATGAAAACTTGACTTTAAAAAAGTTGAACTCCTACATGGAACTTTATGTAACCTCATTGTCCATGACGTATGGACAATGAGGATGACGTAAAAAAGACGTCATTCTCCTTTAAAGGGCACCAGTCCAACTCCTGGGAGAAAACCGAGATGCGCTCAGCAGATCGCCGTAAACTTAATTTCATTTAAATCACAAGATGTTTGGTTCTTTACTTCACAGGAAAGTGATAGAGGGATTTTATCACTATTCAGCCTGATATTTGCTTCCAATGGGCTGAAGCTACATTTAACAGGATGGCTGCAGTTCACAGAACAGCTACAGTGAAGTTAAATTACACACATGTGGAATCCGTTTACCTCTGAAAGCAAATGGTTGTACTGAATTTCATTGAGTGTTATCAGAGTAACTCTTCAGATTTTTTTTTTATGTGCAGAGCCTCGTTTCTGCAGCAACTTTGAAACAGACCTTGAATTTAATTTTATTTAATTTCCTTTTGGGATTAATAAAGTGTTTTTAAATTTGAATAGAGGGTTGGGATAATCGACTCACCTTCTCAGCTCCCTCACCATCCTCTACAGGGTCCTTTAACAGCTAGAGTGCTGCACTGGAATGCTGTATTTCAATATTTTAACTGGGGCAACCTGCAGAAAATCGGGATGTGGTAGGAAGTGATGTTGTTTCCTTTTCCTATCAAAGAACAGTTCCAGATGATCAGATATCTGCACTAAAGCGAAATGAATTAGAAAATGTGTAAGATAAAGCTCAATTAAGAGTGGTTCAAAAAAATAAACTTCTGGTTTTGCAGAAGATAAAAATTATTAGGCAAGTCAAACGTAATACCTGATAAGGTTTTAATATGTGAAAAGGACGCCACCTAGTGGCAGAAAAAGAGCAAGCTTTGTCAAGCAGGGTCACAACTCTTTACTGACTTTATGGCAGTTTTCACCTCCTTATTATCATCCCGGGTTTTTGTTTGTCATCCATAGGTTTGGGCTGAAATAGTTCGGTTAACCTCACATCATGAGGGGAGTCCTGGTTGTTTCTCTGTGGCCCTTAGTTATCTAAATAAATCCAACGTGTGGGGAGGAAGAACATGAACCAGGGAAGTAAAGGGAGCACACATCGGCAGCTCGGGTGGGAAAATCTGCTGTCACTACTGTCAGTCATGCAGGTAGCTAATCTGTCCTTAATTGAAGAGTGGAAAGAAGAAAGCTATCATTCAAAAACAGTTTTAGAAAATCACAACTGCTGGTTTGCCACAAAATACAACCTTGCCAAGGTGACACAGGGTGCTGGCAGAATCATGCCAGCAGGCAAAATTAAGATCTAGTCAAAGTCAAAGTTTGCTTTCAATCATTTTTATGGGACATAATTAAAACAGTAACTTGAGGCACACATGACGATTAAAAATTAAAAACTTATTGATGATGCAAAGAGAGCCGCCCAATGATGAGAGACTTCATGACCTTGATGTGGCCCAAAATGAATATTAGCTTGACACTCATGGCATACGTAGTTTATGTATAACAGAGACTGCTATTGTAATTGTGCCTTTTTTCCACAAGATGGCTCTGCAAGCAAAGAGTAACCACAGACTCTTTTTCTTCTTTATTTGCTTCAAATAAAACCTGACAATATCGCAAAAATAGACTCCAGAAATGATGTGGCATGGTTTAAAGAACAAATGTGGAGACCAGATCAATGTGCACACGTAAATGTGCTTCTCCATGAGAAATATTGCAAATTAGGGAGAACTTTAATTTTGTGAATAACCGTAACATGAATCAATTACTTGTAAGTAGAAGTGGAGCCACTGTGAGGGTTGCACTGGGGAGCAGGGTAAGCAGGTACTGAACCTGTGAAGGAAAATCAGCAGCTCACCTGCATTTAACCTCTGGAGACTAATACTCAAGAGTTCATCATACCTGCTGCAAATGTGTTTCCCTTGGCGTGCTCTGTGTGTTTGCACTACTGTGAATGGCAAAAGAGATTGTGGGGTAAATTAATTAACTCGACGGCTTCCTAAACAATTTCCCCCATGAGAACTTAATGTAGAACGTGTAAAATACACACTGCTGTGTGCACACTCCGAGGCAGACGTAATACTGATTACCCAGCAGATATCTGAAAGTGCAACTTCAGATTAGGCTCGTTAACATTAGATTTAAGGATTTGATGATTTTTCCAGGAATTTTGAAAATAGCTTCTTCCTCTTCACTGTTTGTACAACCTGAAAAGAAGTATTTACTGTCTTTTCACTCTGCTGGAACTTAGGGAGGGTTTAGAGATAAGAATGAAGCGCTCCTCTACTTTCAAAGTTTTGAAGGTCTTGTCAACATCCTAAGAGTTACACTGCTGCTGACCGGAGCCAGACAGGCTGCTTCCCTACTCAAGAAGGTAGGGACTCGCTGTCTGGTTAGAACAGACAGACTGAACAAACACTGCTTGTTATTCTCCATCTTAAAAGAATTAATAAAGTGTTGTCTGAGTGAAAACCCCTGCTCTCTGCTTGGTAACTAAGAGTGCTCCTTTTTAATTATTTTGTTCCATTTTAACAATTCAAGGCTATTCCACTTTTACAAGGTATGCAGCAAATGAATACTTAGGAAGCCAAATCCTTTGTTACTTCCATACATGCTTCTTTATTGTAGTACTACTGATTCATCGAATACAAATAAAAACTTGCTTTTGTCATATGACATGCGAAAATGGTTGAAGAGGTCAAGCTTTAGAATTTAAAAATCTTTTTCTTGACGAAAAAAATATTACAGTTCATCGTCAGCATAAATGTCCCGCAATTTTGAGCTTTGATGATGCGCTTAATCCTCTCTTTTTCCACTGCAGCAACCTTATTTGCATGCAACTTTAATTTTGTTTTATTTATTTATTTTTTTAACAAAAATATTGTTCCACAACTTCAACATTTTTGCTGGATTTTCTCAAATCTACAAATATTTCTAATCATCATAACAGTTGCATAAACGTTCCTCGGCAAGTTGCATAGAAACCGCACCTTTCTGTAGCTGCCAGCCAGGTCTGGGACTTCACCTAAATTGCCTGGTTTTCTAGAACGTACTCGGCTTTTAGACATGGTTCATAGACTTTCAGAGAATCTGAGGAAGTTCCAGAAACATAATTTTAGCTTGGTTTTATTGAACTTTTCATGCATTTTACCCAACTGTTAGCTTCGCAGAAAGGAAAATGATCAGCATGTTCAAGTATTTGTGTAAATTGAGTATTTTACTCAACTTTATTTATTTTTTTAACCTAGATAAATTATTTTATTTTTAAAATTAGGATCATTTGTTTGACAAAAACAACATTTTTTAGCAACAAACATGTTTTGCGTAAAGGAAAAAGTCTAAAAAAAATAAAAAAAAACCCAAAAAACTTTATTGTAGAAATAATTGTCGGTGGATGTTGTAAAAACAATCATGCAAAAATGGACAAATAAATTATTTTACATTACTTGCCCTTAAATGTGGAGTGCAGTTCACTTGGGAGGATGATGGCCGACAGCCATGTTCAGGGCCATGAAAATAGGGAGCATGAGGCTTATGCTTGTGCTGACATTGGCCTGGATGGCTGTTGCCATGGTGCACTCATTGTCCCCAAACACATGGATATGGCAGGAGAAACCTTGAGTGAAAATGGTCATATTCTGAATGACTAATGCAAAACTGGTGACACTTGGATGGTACAGGAAGCCAGCTATTTCTCTGGTGAAACATAATTATTGAAATCAAAAGAATGTATGTAAAAAGTATAGGTAGGTATAAAATTAAATCAATAAAATAAATAGTACAGTACCATTGCATTTACACAACAATTTTAAACAAAAAAAGTGCTTAATATGACTTGATTATGCGTTTTTCTTCTGGTTCAGTTTTTGTGACTGGAGTTATTTACAAACAGCAAAATATGTTTTTCATTTAAGTAAAGGAAAAGTGTATTCGGGAGCTGAGTGGCAGCTCCTAATGAGAAAAAGACGACAGACTCACATTTTAAAAACATAATCACTTCAACAAGAGTGATAGACGGTGTTCCAAAGGTTTCCTCGCCAACACCATCAGTGTCCTGAAAACAATGCAGGATCATTTTATTCCATGTCATAATTGTGCACATTGTGTTACTCTGCCAAATAAAATGCTTGATGTTTTTGATCAAAACATGGGCAGAATAGCAATAAAAAACATGATTAAAAATGTTAGACATTAGACGCAATGATTCTAATGTGTCTTCTAAACATTTTGGTGAGCGAAAACACTATAATGTTTACCTGTTGATATCCTAATTTTAAGAAATTAAGATATCACAAAAAATGTAATTGTTTGTCTCTTATTTCATTAAGTGAATATAAAATAATTACATATTTAGTTAAATACTTTATGGCTTACTCTTAATGAAAACCCAACATTTAGAGTCTCAGAACATTAGAGTATCCTAAAAAGTGTCACATCCTAATAAGCTAATAATCTCTGAACATCTGCAATGGTTTCCTGAGCCTCCAAATAGTTTCTCAGTCTGCGTCAGAAGATCACATATCCTGGGGAAGACTGCTTCAGACCGTAGAGATGTCTTATTGACACCATCAACAAGGAGAGTACACCAAAAAATTGCTAGAGAGATTGGTTGTTCACAGAATGCCGTATCTGAGAATATTTGAAAACTGTTGAGTGGAAGGAAAGAGTTTGGTAGGCAATCCTGCACCAGCAACGGAGAGAGAACTGCAGCCTTGAGAGGATTGTCAAGCAAAATCAATTTAAGAAGCTTCATAAAGAGTGGACTGAAGACAGAGTCAGCGCATGAAGAGCAACAATCCTGAAGTCAGAAGCTTCAGATTTATCTGGCTTGAGGAGGAAAAAGAACTGGCCTGTTGCTCAGTGATCCAACGTTCTCTTTCCTGATGAAAGTAAAGTATGCATTTAATTGGGAAATTTATGTAGTCTGGAGAAAGAGTGGAGAGGCACAAAATTCAGATTGCTTGAAGTCCCTGTGTGAAGTTTCCACAGTGAGTGATGATTTGGCTGCCATGTCATCGACTGGAGTCCACAGTCAGAGCAGCCGTCTACTTGCACATTTTACAGCACGAGGTGCTTTCCTCTGCAGACAAAATTTATGGAGGGGTTGATTTAACTTTCCAGCAGGACTTGGCACCTTCAAACACTGCCAAAGGTACTAAAAGCTGGTTCAATGATCATGGTGTTACTGAGCTTGATTGGCCAGCAAACCCGCCTGACATACACCCCACACAGAACTTAGAAGGTATTGGAGAAGAAGAGAAGAAACACCAGATCTAAAAGTGCAGATGACGTCAAGGCCACCATTAAAAAATCTGGGCTTCCATCACACCTCAGAAGAACCATGGCACGCTGCATTAAAGCAGTAATTTTGCAAAAGGAGAGAATAGAAATGGACATGCTGTTAAGAAGCCTGACATTTCAGTTTCAAATATCTTTTTAGAAATGTATCCCATGTTATATTCATATTTTCAGAGACACTGAATTTGAGGTATTCATTTCCTGTAAGCCATAATTATTAAAATGTCTAAATACTAAGGCTTGAAATGTTTCACTCTATGTGGAATGAATGTATGCAACATGTGAGGTTTCGATGATATTCTTCCTTCTAAATGTGTCTCCATGGTTAAATTTGACATTTTTAGTCACCACAAACATACAGCGAAATTGCAATAGCTTAACAGAGATGCAACATTTTGAAACGTCTGCTAAGCTGTATTTCAGCTCCCAAGTAGTATGACTCATGAGAGAAAGGTAATCACAGGAAATAATGTGGACCGCAGCAGGGCAAGCCCCGTTGTGGAGGAATACCCTTGAGAAAGTCCACGCCGTCTGCAAATGACTGCTCATATAATTCTAGGGATCGCCCTGGCTCCGCAGCCACTCACATGTGTCGTTGCATACAACCCTGAAACCATTATCCAATCACTGTTCGTTTCACAAACACTGCCTTCACGCTATTGGCTAACCGTAAACAAGGGCGTTTTTTGGGGCGCTCGCTCCAACAGCACCATGTCTGGCAGGTGTTGTGCGCTTTAAAACCACACAGCAGGGTAATTATTATGACGATAGGCAGGTAGTTGTAGAGAACTAGGCTCTCTTTAGGTTCTTTTTTTTGTTCTCTTTTTGTTTTACGCGTTTATGTTAGTGCCATTCAAGTCGCTGCGGACCCCAGCGGAGCGGCGGTGAATGAGAGGACCGTCGGGGTTCCCCTCTCCGCTCTCCCTGAGCCAGACACTTTGTGTTTCACAACCAGCTCCTTTCATCACGCAGCGGCGGAAAAAAGACGGAAAAGCCCCTACATGTTGAAGCTCTCTCACCGCCGGCCGAGTCCTGAATGAGCGAGGAGTCCTGCTGCCGGCCGCCGCCAGGATCCCCCCACCGTCCCCGGAGCTGCCGCTGCTCTCCTTCGCCCGCCGGTCTTGGCACCAGAAAATGATATGTTGATGATATTTTCTGGAAGCGGTCGTGCCTTTTGTTTTCCTCTCGGGGTTTGCGACATGCGGATCCGCGGGGACGCCACGGAGCCCGGGCGAGCGGACGTTTGTGCTCTGCTTTGAAAAAATGAGGAAGCGATTTCATAAAGACCCAGAAAATGGCAAGAAGGTCTCGTCGTCCGTGGGCCCGGATTTGAGCAGAATGAGAAAGAAAGGGGCGAACGCGACGGCATGAATAGTTTCTCTCAGAATGACGCCGAGGGATGTAAAACGGCGGAGCATCGATGAAGGCGATCTGGACAAGTTTTTGAGTCGCTCATGATGAACAGAAACGCTTCACAGCTTCGTGTCAGATCGTTTTCACCATACTGAAAGATATTTCCTTTCGCCTTTTTTGGAAATTTTTCCAATCCATCAGTCACCTCTTTCTCTCTCTCTCTCTCTCTTTTTTTTTTTTTTTTTTACATCGCATGTTTTATATATTTTTTTCTTTTATATTTTTGATGCGGAACCAGCCCTGACTGTTCAATGGAAGTATGTTATCAGCTGCCGGTTTTGCCTCTAGACAGGCCGGTTCCCAAGCATGTCCTCAGCCGGAGGGGAGCCATTAGTTTCAGCTCCAGCTCTTCCCTGTTCGGGGCTCCTGATCCAAGACAGCTGTCACAGGTAAAAAAAAAAAAAAACACAAAAAAAACTACAAATATTGATATATATATTTGTCCATTTTATTTCAACTGTAGGGCATGCACTTGTCTGCAATGAGGAATCTCACATGTGCATTAATAATTTGCAGGAATCGTGCAGGTGGTTGTTGGAGGTTTCTGCACACACACACGCGAAACTAATTAGCATTAGGACATTTAGTTGAATCCGATTTTTTTGTTCTCAGATGGGAAGCTTTCAGACACATTCTAACTGTGAAGCATGGTGGTGGCAGGATCATGCTGAAGATCGTGCAGAGAGTTGGTGTCACAGCAGCTAGGCTAGGTGCTTGAAAAGTGGACACAAATGGGAGTGTCCATCCCCAAACAGATCAGTGGGCACATCAGATATCACAAATATTAAGGTTTTGGAAGGTTACCCAAATCAAATCTCAAATGTTTGGTTAATGCCTGAAAACAGAGTCTGTCGGTGGAATCTCCTCCTCCTCTAAAGTTAGTCTGCCTTTAGAGGAGAGGCCATGTATACGTCCAAAAGTATGCCAGAATCTTGTTTAAAAAGAAAATATTGTCGCAAAAAAGCGATTTAATCAAATATTACCAGTAGGTAACGTTTTGGGGCCCAGGATCCATAACGGGTGTCACAGTGAATCTAAATATCTGCTATGACAACTATAATGTTTGCGCTCTCACAAGCCCCTAATAAACATCTTTCCACAGAATGCATAATCTGCAAAAAATCTTGCAGGTGGTTGCTGGGTATTAACGTTGTTGCACACACAAAAGCTTGTATTTCTGTTACTACTAGAACATTAAATTGACAAAGTTGTGTCGGCTACACCTTGTCAATGCTAAGTTCACTTCTTGCCACTAATCCGTACATTAAATGTGTGTTAAATGTAGTTAAAATGCAAACATTTAGGCATTAAAAGCTGTGAAAAACTGAAGCTCCCAAGTCTCAAACTATAGTTAAACAGTTTCAAGCGTTTTGCAGCTCATTTAAAAAGGAATGGTGCGATAAATAATTAACATTTTTGTCTTTTTAGAGCCTTTGCATTGTAGTACTTGCACTAGTCCACCCAAACACACAGATGCAAACTCATGAAATGAGCATTCAGTTGCACAGAAGTCCTCACCATGTTCTTATCAGTTGGACCCTTTAGAACAGACAAGAAGCTGACTCCCAACTTTGTATTTGTGCATGTTGACCTCAGATAAAAGGCCCCTCTTTCAGCGAGCGCCAACACGATGCTCGAGTTTCCTCCTGGGATTTATCAGAAGGAACGTGCCACTCTGTTATTCATGTTATCATACACTGACACATTGACATAGCATAAATTTTCGAGTAAGACGTGAACTTCCTTTTTTTTTTTTTTTTTTTTCTTGTAGCGCATTGAAAATATCCCTCTGGCTTGCATGCCTCTATTTATTTCACCTGCTGTGTGGGTAAAGATAAAAGGTGTAGGCAGAAACAACCGTCTTCAAGTTGTAAGGTCACATTTCTGCCTTTTATGAAGTCTTCCTTGCATTAGCTTGCACTGAGTCATTTGAAGTGTTTGTCTTTAACGTGACACCCATTAGTTCTTTGTGCAGAAGAATAATGGGTGCTAGGTATTCCCTGTGTGCTCAAGAAGGATGTTTTAGAGACAAGTCATCAGGTATTTATATGCTTATACTTATTGCAGAGGATTTTTTCGATTTTGTTGGTTTTCTTGCCGTCTTACAATTGCATTGCAAGTTTTGTCTGTCATTTTTGACTACTAGCTTTTGGTCAAACCTCTACTGTGTATGTGTGACCATTTTAGATGGATGTCTACTTAAGTTATGTGCAGCAGATCCTACTGATAACCTTTTTATTCATGCTCGCAGGCAGACCTGCCGAGACCCAATGTATGGTGTTGAGAAATGAAGCATGTATTCGTGTCTCTAATGACATCTACCGGCTGACGTTGTGAAATGTCGTAAAAGTTGGTTTAACAGCACTTTCAAACAGTTCAGCCATCATATTTTAGCTTCAATTATGAAATAAAAACTATTAGAAGACCATGTCAGGAGGTGAAATGCACCTTTATGTAGATGACGCCATACTTTCGTATTTCAGAAAATGCTGATGTCTATGCTCAAAAAAAAAAACTCCATTGACAGAGTGTCCTCACATAATTTGAATTTTACCTGCACCATATATAAAAAAAGCTTGAAGGCTTTTATCGATATAGAGTTTATCATAAATATAGTCGATCTGTATTTTTCAATATTCATAACTATGATGACATTATTAATGTTCGTGCTGCTGCAACCAGCTGTCCTTCCACACAATACAAAAGTAGGCATTTTTAACCAGTTTAGTTAAGGAACAATTTGTTTGCAGGTTTCAAGCAGAATGGGAAAGAGAAAGGATCTCTCTGCTGATGAAAATCGAATCTGATTTTCAAAAGGAAGGGTCCTATGTTAACATGCAACTGTCTGTTAAGATGTTTTTAATTGAAATAGCTTTTGATTTTAGTACATGTGACCACTTAATGCTGCACTTTCAATGAATGATTGTTTGCAGTTCTTTACAATCCATAAAATGTTTAGAAAATCTGCTTTGCATAATAATTTGGAACAGTGCATTTTGAGTTTTTTATTTTTGATAGAAATGCTGTTCATTGCGAGCTTTGTTCAGTGAAATTTTATTTATAGTGTAAAAGTTTATGACCATCATTTGCATTGACCATTTAAGAAAATCAGAGAAAATATCACTTGCTTAATAATGTGGAACATGGTGTGTGGCACAGAAAGAAACCAAGCAATAATACACTGGATCTAAGTTTAGGAAGGAATGACTAAACAGCCTGTGATCTTGAACTTTGGTCCGTTAGAGAAAGCAGTCACTACGGGATACTTTTTAGCTATGCTAAATATTTATCTGCCTGGTGATGGACTGTTCTGTATACCTTCATGAGTCTTTCAGCAGCAGTCTACTTGGTTTTCAAAATTTCAGTGTCGCTTACACAAAATCTAAGCAAATCTGATGGCTACAAGTTGCAGTCTCTCTTGTGTAGAATAGTTGGTGGCATGAAATGTCTGACTTCATTTACCATTTCTTCCTCAAAACCAGTAATTGAGCCATAGCTGCTTTCCATTTCAAGGAAAGTCTTATTAATTTAACATCTACAACACTAAAAACTCTTTAACTCTCGGTGCCCGTTTTACTTTTCCCACAAACCCATCTCATCTGGTCAAGAATTTGTTTCACGTGATGAAGATGCATCCAGGAATAAGAAATTGAGTTTCCACAAAATGAAAATGGTTTCCATTTTGGACTTTGCATGGAACAACATTGTGATCAATTGAATACATTTGACTTATTTCCCAGAATCTTCAGATTAGATTCAGTGTAACACTCCTTTTTAACTTTTAATATTTGATTCTGGTGCGTAGATTTCCACGGTTGTACTTTGAGCCAAACGAGACAACCACGCTGGTATGATTTGTTTGCACAAACCTGTATTGAGTAAACTTCTCTCTTATTTAATAACATTTAACACCTTCAGACACTTGGCAGGATTTCTGGTTCTTGGGTTTGCTTTTCCTTGGTGTACCCAGATTTCTTTCTGAACTTGGAGAACTTTATTTTAACTATATGTTGGTCATAGAATAACCTTCAGAGTCCACTAAAAGCTAAAAGGTTCGATGTGTTTAGGAGAATTTAAACAACTTGCAAGTGAAGAGGTCAGTTACTGTTCTTAAGCTGTTTTGCATGCATTTAGACATTCAGTAGATCTCAAAGGGTTTCTGGTGAAATGGTTTCAATCAGAACGGTAAAATTCTCTCTTTGCTCTGTCTCAATACTCTGCCTCCAGCAGTTATAAGACCTTAAATAGCTTTTTTGTCACAGTGATTCTTGGATCTCGGACCAAAACCAGGGAGAGCTCTCTGGAAAGGTCGCGACGCCTCTGAGTTGACATTGTGGTTTGATTTCTGTGCTGCTCATCTGGTAAAAAACACAAGTTGTAACACTATCCTTTCAGTATGAGCTACACTGGGAAGTTTTTTTTTTTTTTTCTTTCTAGGCTGTTTTTGTTGCAGTTCTGGTATTTTACCCCCTTTTTTTTGCCATTAAAAATAATAATGATTAAAAAAAAATTTGGAAACCTTAAGACCTGCAGGTGAAATGCTTCACCTCTCTTGCAAATATTGATAAAAATGGATGAACCTTCATGAATGCATGCGACGATGTCATTCAGCCGTTGCTACAGAGCAATTACACTTCCACAAATATTATGTTTAGGCCTTATTTATGACCATAAGGGTGCGTTTGTCCTTGGTGGCTGCTGTGTTTTTGTGTGTGGTTCAACAAGCCTGTTGTTTGTGGAAGCAGGGCAGGACTGCCATGGCAGAAAGAGGCAGTTAGGCATGTGCCTGTGCTCTGTGGGCAGTGGTTTGGCTCGCTTCCACATTCACAGATGGCCGGAGTCTCAGTCTCTTTTCTTTCTCCGGCTATCTTGTTCCGCTCACTCACAATCTCCCTCTCTTTCTTCCTCCTCTACCCCCTCCCGCCACCCTTTCCCCCCCCAGATGAAGACATTTCCTCTTGTAAACAGTGGACAAAAGAGTTGGGTTGAAGACACAACTCTGTCTCAGAAGGATATCTCCCTTAGTGACTGTGGAATGCTTATGATTTGGTCAAAGGGGGGGAAAAAAAACCTTTGCCAATGAATGGATTTTTCTTCTTCTGTTGTCTTTGTTTGCATGTGACACATGTTAGCCCTGAATTGTTGGAAGATAAAGTGAGGTTTTTGCTGGAATGCATTTAGGGAAGCTGGTTCCCCTGAAATATTTTTTTCTTTGAAGAAAAACGATAGGTAGACACGAGCCAGTGACTAATTGAATTGGCGCAATTTGGAAAGTCTAGAAGTAACGTGCAGAGAGAAGGATGCATGAACATGTCATGTGGTTCTCATATAAACTATGAAACACTGATGCTTCTGCTCTGCTTGGAATTGCTGCACACATTTTTACTGACGGTTACTTGAAAAAGTATCCAGAAGCATTGAACTTTTTGCAATTTTGTCAAAATGTAACCAAAAAACTTGAGTGCATTACTTGGATTTTATGTTACCTACCAACTCAAAGTAACAAGTAATTTTGTGTAAAAACAAAGTATACAAAGAATTATTTAGGCAACGCTCACAGAGCAGGCGTCGCAAATAGTTTTTTTTGTCTTCTTCCCATTTGCGACCCAGGTCCGACTTTTTTACGAAGCTGAAGAAAGAAAAAAACAATTTGTGTTATTTTACTGTGGAATTTAGTTCCAAGTTATTCGTCTTAAATTTGTCTTTGCAGATTTTTTTCTCTAAAATAGCTGAAAAATCTGCAAAGAAAATGCATTTTGTGGAAGCTGCAATACCTAGCTGCTATTTTACATACTATCCAGGAGTGCTGTTCATTTTCCTTGGTGCTGATTGGCTGTACCCTTAAGAGTAGAGATAAAGAAACTGTAGATGTGAACTTCTGCAGTCGAGCTAAGATGGTTTCCACTGGGCGAATTAATATATGTTAAGCTGTATTTGGTATTTGAACTATTGAAATAGACAGTTCATAAGCAGTTTTAGAGATAGTCTCAAGTATCTGTGGATTTTTAGCTTTTCATTAGCGGCTGTGATCTCTTATCTTCCAGGAATACCATGAGGCCACTGAGGTATTCACAGCTGTATGCCATTTATTGTTACTCTCTTATAAAATGTGAGTAAATTCATGACCAAATGTTAAAAAGTTTAAGCCATTTGAGTACTTTTGCAAGAAAAAATTGTAAAACATAAATTCAACAACTTGATGAAAAGACATTTTGCTTCCCAGTTTCAATGGCTGCATTCATTCACATCCACATACCAACAATTCTGGTGAAAACACTGGTAAACAAATGGCATTGATTTGCTCTGTGTTGTCACGTCGTTTTGGGCGATAATGGGAGGAAAGCAGCTCAGGCTGTACGCTGTGATCTTCTCAGTCTGTTACATCACTGTCAGACAGGCCGTCACGATTGTTTTGTCATCTGATTGCAGATAACCCCCTTCAAATTTGAGATGCTTAAGGAGACGATAAGCTTGTGCATGAGGGTAAGAGATGGGTGTGTTTGTTCCATGCAGTGTAGATGCGTCTCTGCTCAAATTTGATAAGGGAACACGAGGCAGCGGTTTCTTCTTCTGGGAGTTACTTTGTTGATTCAAACTGCCATCAGATTGACGTCGTTTCAGGATGTGGTAAGAATGCTAGAGGAGTTGCTCAGACTCTGAGCCGGGCGTTTCACAATCGTTTGCAAACTTTTAACCCCTGCTGCACTAAAATAAAAGTTTTTTTTAAACCTGCTTTGCAGAAATGGCATGGAGTTGCGCTGGAGGGCTTTTCAGAATGTTTATTTTGTGTTAAATGGACAACATCCTGTCTTCACTGAGACACTTTTCATGATTCACATCACGTTCATCTCTTTCTGTGAGGGGATGGGGAGGTGATGTCATGTGACCGATGTTTTTGTGCTGCAACATCGAGTGCAATCAACCATGAAAAAGGGGTTTTACACATTGACACACTTTCAGACACATAATAACTACTCAGGCTGACTAATGTGTAATGCACATCTTAAAATCTCTTGTAGCTTTAAAAAAAACTGAAAGAACTATTGGTTTGATTTTTTTTTTTTTTTTTTTTTTTTTTTTTACATCCCTTCATTGACCCTAAAAATATCTTGCATTTATCACAATGTACCAAAAGGTGCATGCCACTTTTATATTTATGATGCTTAGTGTTGTAAAAACTTCTAAAATAAAATTTTGTTAAATAGCTGAAAGATTAACTTGTGACTTAGAAAATTTTTCACATTTCTTGGGTAAAAACAACAGCTTTACACAAGCAGCTCCAGTGAGACACGTTATCATAAAATTGCTTGTAGTCACATAATTAATGCACAGAAATATGTGTTAAATTAAGATATAATTAAAAATTTGATTTATTTCAGAAATTCAGTACATAAAATCAAACCTTTACAGATTAAATGCACACAGTGAAACATTTCAAGTGTTTGTTACTAATGAAAATTTAAAATTCACTCAACAAAAATTAAATACAACAATAATAAGAAAATATTTTTAAAACAAAATGAAATGTGCTTTATATGACAATGGAGCACAGTGGTGACTCATCCTCCACAAGAAGGGTAAGCCAAAAAGATCTTAATTAAATAGGCTTGCTATTTAGAGTGCAAGTTCATGAAATGTTTAGTGGAAGGGAAAAAAATGTGGTGGAAAAGTGCTCAAACAGTAGGGATAACCTCAGCTATTAGAGGGTTGTGAAATGCTACTAGTGTACATGTATTGTGAATTGTTTTTTAATGGCATGAGGATGTTTTGGTAAAATCAACAAGAAACTATTGCAATGCAGCAAGGTTGCTTATTTGCCAAAACAGCAGCTGCATATTCAGGTATTATTATATTTTATTTATTTTATAAAATAATATAGCACAGATGTAAATATTATTCATATTTATCCAGTATCTGCAAGGATATACATTTGAACCACTGATTCCAAACAAAGACAATGTGTCCTTTTAATTATGTTTATTGATCATATGTCCTATTGTTGCAGCTTTCATCAACACTGAGCATCACGGTTTTTGGTTGCCTTCCTCAAAAGGTTAAAAAAAGGGGGGCAATTAGTTGACCCTGAGAGGCAAGAGTCAGAGGATGGTATTTAAATGAATGAAATTCCTGCACAGTGTTAGATGTCCGGAGAGAATCTGAAGCACCACCTCGTAACTCTGCTTGTTTCATACAGCAGTGCTAAAAGCCCGGGTACACAAAGAGCAGTTGGAGCACTCTGTGTAAAGTATAAAGCGGCCTGAATTATTTTATGGCACTTTCCCTGCCATTAAAAAAAAAAAAAAAAAAAAAAATCATGAGTTGCCTTACGAGCGTGCAGCTTTGTTCTGCAGCATCGTCACTTGGTTTGCAGAGACATCAAGGGTCAAGCCCCCCTTCACCAACCAGCAGCCTTCTCTTAAAATTCACAGCAGCTGAAGTGTCACTCTGATCGCAGCGCTTTTAAACCACTCCTCCACAAGGTAGGCTCCATGGAGGACTTCCTGTGCATGTAGCTGCTGAAGCTCAAACATATAGACGGAGTCACTCCCCTCTCTCCAAGTTTGCCCGTGTTTATGGCTTAGCACTCGGTTGCTGGAATGTGCAGTCCCACACAGCAAAGCTCTGCGCCAAGACATGACTCGGAAGGAAACGTTTAGTTTATGAAACGGCATCGAGTCTGTTGCTTTTATGTCAGAGGGAGGATTTTGCATGTGTTTGTGTTTTCCTTTGTTTGTGATACGTTGGTTTATGAGGTTACTGCTGGGGCTCATTTGATTTGCCTCCGCTGGCTGTCTGTAGTCATTCTACCGTTGGTTACACCCCATGTTTAAAGTGTAACACAATAAAAGCTGGTTTTACACCTGTCTTTGATACAAGGAAGCTGTATGGCTCTGATATCATTTGAAAGGCAGTGGACTGAAACAGGAGATCAAACAAAGCAAAGCTCTACGTTTTTATTCTTCTATTTAGCTTAAACTCCTCCAGTCTGTGGTTTTTCTTCTGAAATAAAACAGTTAAAATCTCACCAAATGCCTGCAAGGTCAATTTGCGTTCCTATACATGAACCTTTCGTTCCTTTTTTTTTTTTTCCTACTATCTCTGGGACTATAGGAGTCAGAAAATGACAGACACTGAAGCCCCAGGCTATTTACTCTATCAGGAATTTTGACATTAGGTCCTGACCTCAGAAACCTGAGTGTTCTGACCTCAGGCTGTTGGACTAAGCCGAGATAAGGAGCAGAGACATATGTAAACGAGCTTACATGGAATTGCAGAGCACAATGAGGAGACTGTTACGCTCACAGCACACTCCAAACAAAACGGTGTTTAGTTTGTGTTCAAAGTGCTGCGGGCGAACTCCAGCTAAGTGCAACTCTGGGGGCCAGACGAATCAAACGTGGAGTACACTGAGGAGTGCAAGGGAAAATGCACGCGAAACCAGAAACTGACATTCTTGTTGCTGCTTACGGATGTATGCAGGACACATTTCAGCTCCTATAGCTGCATGTTCATGCAGGTCCGCCCTGAATTCAGTCTTCTTCTCACATGAGAACATTGTTGATATTACAAGCGGTTTTGGAGATTTGCAGTTTCACTGAAATTCTCAGGGAAAGTGGAGCAAATGTCACATGACATTTTTACAGCACTTTGTCTACAAAGGTGAACTAGGTCACCTGGATCACAGCTTTAGTGCAGACTTTAAAGTTTAAACAATCAGTTTTAATTTTGCATTTATAAACTGTATACATTAGTCATTTGATTGCATATAATTACTTTTCCAATGTAGAGAGAGATGGCTAGGCTTTGCATTTCTTTAGGTCAGAGTCAGAATGATGCTATTTTTCAAAATGACATAAAGTGGTCCAGTCAGCTGATTTAACTCATAATAAATATACCAGGGAGGTTTGACATATCAAAAATGCTGAACTTGAAGACCGTAACGGGAAGTATTAAATGCAGGTTGGTAACTATTAAGTCTTTTGTTTTCCCGTGTTGTCTGTAAACTCTCACACTCGTTACATCGAAATGCAAATAAACAGATGCGCTGATTTTCTGGTGGTTATTTTATAACTGGGCTTCAGTGTTTGAAATATCTGGTGTGTAGTTAGTTACACACAGTCTTGCCTTTTATAGTAGACGTTCATTATTTGTGATAGGAAAGCAATGATGTAGGTCTTTGTATTTGGTTACCTTTCTGCATTTATACACTGGTATTATGAATGAATATTATCCTTTGCTCGCTCTGCGGATTTCTGTCAGATTAATGTTTGGGGGGCCTAAAAATGCTAATATTACCAAAATATAATATATTTACAAATTTTTCTTGTTTAAATTCCTATTTCCCACCTAGTCTTACTTATTCCAACTTCATAAAAGGCTAAGATTAGTAGTCAAACATTTTCTTTTTTTTTTTTATCTTTAGACATAATGCATTTAGAAAATGGTGATGAAATTATGCTGAACCTTTAATTATCTCTCTGTGGAAAACACTTTTGTTTTAAAATGGCTTCCTTCATCTTTTGTGCTTTCTTGTGACTTTATTTTTAAAAACCGCAACAGCATCCACACATTTTGCCTGCCACATTTGTTTTGTTTTGCTCTCTGCTGGTCTATCACTTTACTCTTTCTCCGATCATCTCCTCAATCCAACCAAGTGTAATAAAACCAGTACAAAAAATATTGAATATTTTTAAATTTTCTTCAGTGAATCAAGCCCTGTCTTTGTTTGCTAATTGACTAACAAAGGTTGTGACGAAATAAAAGTTAACAAAAAGCCCCTATCTGTTTTTGTTTCTCAGCCTGTGATCACCCGGCAGATTAGCTTTGCTATGACACTCCAGTTAGCGTCACCGATCAAACGCTGAGATATAAGGACTCTACCACCCAGATTTCCTCCCAAGACAAGCCTGAGGAAGAAGATTGTGCTTTAAGAGAAAGCAGTTATGAAAGGAAAATATTCTAGATGCGTCATTGTGAAAACAAATATCTGATGTTGGCAATGGATGGCTTTTCCAGGTACTAGTTGTGTAAAGTGTACATTTCTTTTGACAAACTCTTATTTTTTTTAGACTTCAAACCTCTGATCTTTGCTGGGTACGTTCTCTTCGATAATGAGATGTAATGATAATGTGCGGATCACGCAACAAAAAGATTTTCTGAAATCTTTCCAGACAGAGAAGGACGTTTACTGAATCTACTACAAACTCTTTGCTTCACAATTCTAGTTTAAGGCTTAGGTTGGCTTTCTATGTTGCTTGTGCCACACTTTTTCCTTCCACTAACCTTTCCAATAATATGCTTGTGTATGACTCTGTATAAGAGTGTCTGTTGCTGTACTTGGTGCAAACATGTCATACATTACACGTGTATGAGATGTGCATCATTTTAGCTGAAATGTGCACAGCAGTGGGCCTCAAATTAGGAGCTGTGAAGAAGTTTCCTTTGTCTTTAGCTGACCAACGTGAAACCTTCCGCTCTAATGCGCTGCTCCTACAAATCAGCACTATTTCCTGCTGAACCCAGACAGCGTGATGGGCGGGTGAAAGGGGTGTCTGCTTTCTGCCACTTTGACAGAAAAACTAAACCTTCCTGTTTGCTCAGGACATAAATCTGTTCACAACACCATGACTGCACCTACTCATTGTTTAGAATTGTGTGTCTGTTCAAATTCTGATGAAAACTTTTGGTTTTCCACACAGATCATTCTCAACTCTAATCCCTGGAGACTGCATCATATAGTTCCCACACTTTACATTTACCACCTTCTTGCACTCATGCACACACAAACCCACGCATACATGCACACAATATATAATGCCAAAACTAAACACTTGTACTGTGTGCAAATACAGAGTCTTGTTGACACTAAAATACAGCTTTGCACACCCTGACTTGAGGTGTTTGCAAGCCGGTAAAATATTAGCTTTGGATTGGCGGCTGTCATGAGCTCATCGGACAGACGCTGTTAGGTGTGTATGTGTGTGAAGTGGATCCACGGTTAAGCATAAGGAAATGAAGTCATGAGCATACGAGCAGGATCATTTGTGTTTGTCTGTGCTTGAGGTTTGACCAGACAGTCCTCTTCAAATTATCATTGTAAACAGACAGAATGAACAAGATGTCACTGTGCTGTCAGGTTTTATCGCTTTTTTTTTTTTTAAACTTTTTGCAAAAAATGCAAGTTTAAAGCTAACTTTGTTTTGAAGTTAGCAGATCTTTTCTAAGAGCTGCGTGTGCATTTAGACTCTCGTCGTTCACTCAAACATCCATTAACTCAGGCATCCATTAAACATGTCATTCCTCTTAACTGTATACAAGGGACGCCCCAGAAAGAAGAGTGAAGTGGTGGCCTGGAGGGCCGCCAGCATATGCAGAGTGCAAAATGAGGTGAGCCAACACCTCAGTGCAGCTCCAAGCAGCTGGTTGTCGACAGAGCAAATATACATTTAGAGCAGTGAAGCCAATCAGAGACCCACTCTGATTGTGACTCTCCTGCTGAAGCCTCTGGCCTGGAAGAACCAGCTGGCTCGAGATACTGGTTTAGATGAAGAGTAGGGGTGGGAAATATGGCTGAAAAATCAAGTTTTTTTTGTTGTTTTTTTTACTATGAAAAGGCATAACGGTGCATTTGGCACAAAAGGTGATCGATTTTAACTGGCTTGCCCTTCAGTTAACCTTCAATTACTAGAGTGAGACGTTTGCTTTATATTAATTTCAGGTCACTCAAAACGGAAACAAGATATTAAAATTCTGCTTTTTCAAGATAAGGATGCATCAGGATTTAAATCTTATGATTATGATGCAAAAATTCTTCACAGTGGTCAGTTTATCTTTGGTATAAATATTAATATTACCACAGCTACTACTCTCACTACCAGGTTAATTCATGTTCTTTAAAAGTTCAGAGCACAGTATATGTGGTGAAGACTTGAGGGAGGTTTTATCAGTTCATTGGTGGTATAAAACAGACTGCTTTGAGCAGAATGCCTCATTATTATTATTTTTTTTGTGTGTGAAAAAGTATAAGAAGCTGGAAACAACGTAAGCAAAGAAAACTTATTCTGGAGGCAGATTACCTCTCACCAAAAGTTAAATGACATTTACTAGCTACCTAGTAGCTTAAAGCTGCAAGATGAAGAGGATAACTTGTTTCCTTTTTCATAAAGCAATGATCTACATCGTTAAAACATTTCTTTCACCTTTATAAAGTCCATATCACAGATACAGCATTTCTAGTTAAACTTCCATTTTTTTTTTAGCTGGAATCTGTCTTGTTTGACAGAAAATCAAACAAACCTGGAGTCTTAGTTGTGAAGGGATACGACCTAAAAACTGTGACTGTTGATTATTCTTTTGTTTGTTTTTTTTAATGTTTAACCAAGAAAACACAGCAATTCCAAACATTTGCATTTAAAATGAACAGAAAAACTTTGCACCATTATAAGCATTTCTCTTGGTAGTTGTGAAGGAAGGACAAGAATCTTTTTAAACCATGTTTGAATAATCTAAATGAAATTAGACTGAAAAAGGTAGAATAAAAGCTTCCATTTCCATGCTTGTAAATGTACCATTTTGTTAGATTTTTAAAATGTGTTCAGGGTCAAATGCCCCATAGCTCTGTTGCCAGTGTTTTTTTTTTTTTTTGTTTTTTTTTTTCTCCTTCAAAAGCAAAAGAGAATTTATCACACCAGCAGTTTTTGCATCCCAGCCTTACTAAGCTGCTATTGAGGTTAGTGAGGTAAAGAAAACTATGTCACCTAAAACCCGTACAGTCTTAATTGATTGTTTCTAAAGATAAAACTCACCACACTGAGCTGCAGTTGTCGGTTAACTTGTCTTTCTCCCACTGACTTTATTTTCACATGGATTAGTTTGCAGAAGACTAATGCTACATACTCTCCGGTTTGATAAAGTCTGATTGATAATTCACGTCAAGGACTCGATGTAAACAAGCTTTGATGCATTTAACTGTTAATCTCAGTTTCGTTTACATTAAAACAGGAATGGCGTGTGTTTAGGAACTTTTACTATGTAAATGCAAATATTCATGATTGTAGCCAGAGGCTAATTTTCCTGACTATCTTGCATCACCAGCTGACGTCAGAAAAGGGAATAGTTATTTCTTTCTTCCTTTTTTAATCTACACGTTACCATCTGTGCATTTACAGCAGAGCTTTTTGACAGGCTTCCAAAGGGAAGTAAATCCAAGCCTCATGGGTGGGGTCCAATTGGGACCGGTGTTTATAATTACCTTCATGTACAACACAGCGTGTTTGTGGTCGCATTTGTGCGTGTGTGCGTTTCCTCATTGCACATGTGTTTTTCGCATGACTGATAGCAGCGCCGTATCAGGCTGGTGATATGAAGCAGGAGCATGTTTATCAGTGTAGCAGTGATGTATGCGCACACTCATCTGCACACAGATTAAGAGCATACGGGGCAGATACTAAGTACATTCAACTCTGAAAATGATGCCTGTATTTGTCTATCATTCTGTGAAAAAGTGCTTTACAATTACTCTGTTTTTTCCAAATACTTTCAAATCACTAAAAATGTTAACGTGAAAGATAACTTGAGTAAAAACAAAATATTTTTAAATTATTTTTGCTATATTGACTTGTAAATTAACAGTAATAAAGCAGTTTAGCCAGCCACAAGGCTAGAAGTCATTTTAATAGAACCTTCATGACAGCATGAAGTAGGCTGAAATATCTCAAAAGGCAACAGACAATGTGGCACTGACATGAGTCGGTTTGAAAAGGGTCATAAAGTCATTTCTAATGGAGAAAACATGCAAAGTATTATCTTTTTTCATGAACTGCCATTGATTACGTCTCTTTCTTTGCAGAGACGAGGGGCCATCTCCTATGACAGCTCTGATCAGACAGCGCTGTACATTCGTATGCTAGGTAAGTGTTTCCCTGTCCTCACCCTCAGACACACACTTGCACACTTTGCAGATGTTAGAAATGTTTCGTTCCTCATGGTCGTTGTGTATTCTCAAAGGCTAATGGCAGTTCATACAGTTTATATTTTAAATAACTTGATTCCTGCTTTTGTTTTTATCTCAGTCACACCAAGTTTGTTTTCCAATGCTGGGAGTCTTTTGGGTTTTATCGGATTCAAAGTACAGATTTTCTGCCCCAACCAGAGTTAGCTGGCGTGTACCTCGGGCGTTTAGTGTTTTTCCACATGCCTTTGTGTACAAACTGTATGAGTGTAGCACCATCCATTTGCCCTGAGTGACTCCAAACAGAGTAAGCAGTTTAGAAAATGGAAGAGAGGATAGAGGACTGATAGATCTGCCAGTCAGATGGAGCAAAATGCATCTCGGAAGGAGCTGGATCAGCAGCTGCTTCCTAATCAATAAGGTTATTGGGGATGGATGTGATTAGAGCCTGGTTATACCACGACGCGCTGTCTATTTATCATGGATGTGGGAGTGTAAAGGCAGCTTCTTGTCACTTAGTACAAACACTTTTTTGAGTGGAAGGAGGGAAATATTGGAGTAGAGCTGCTCGAATGCTGACCTGTGAAGTTCAAACTGTAAAAGGATCTTACCGGGAAACAATAAAATTGAAAACTGTTTAACTTTTTTATTTAATCATAAGATCCATATACTTTTATTCTTTTATTCTCCTCCGGCTCCATCATGATTTAACTACTTCCTTGTATGTCAAACGCCTTCTTGCACAGTGGTCACTACCGTAGATGGCTATTGAAAAGCTGTTTACGTGTGTGTGTGTGTGAACAGCCATTAAAGCCACTTCACTGGTTTGTAGTGCGTTACTCCATACTCTGCCCCCTTCTAGCTGACCAGTGTAGCTGCACATACTGGCAAGGTATACTTCTTTAAATATGCCCTGCCAGTTGTCTTTTGTAAATGTTGAATATTATGTAAATATCTCACCAGGCCTTTAATAGAAAGAGACCCTTACGCAGTCTTTAACCTGGAAGCTCTTTGAATCCTGACCAAGGCATTTCTCTGTTTTATAGTGTTTTTTCTGGGCGCTCCAGCTTCCTCTCTCTGTCTGAACCTGAATCCATGTTAGGCTAAAAGGTCATCAATTATGTGCTCTGTCTTTGATTCATCTGATCACGATTTAATTTTAGCATTTCACCCATCAGTGTTTGGATTTTGGTTTCAAACACTTATTCAAAAACTTAAAAAGCAACAATTTCACAACTGTTTTTGGTCTCAAGACAACATAATGTAGAGGTAGGCAACGAAACACTAAATAAGAGAAGAATGAGAAAGAAAAGCAAAGAGAGCTCAGGAGACGAGGTCCCATTTTCCTTAGAGTTTTAGATTTGGGCTTGTTTTCTGATCACTCTATCTAAAATATTCCTGATATCAATTTATATTTCAAGTATATGTTGACCACCTAGGTAGACATGTGAAAAACTCTTTGAAAAGCAAATATTATGAAAAAGAAATAAAATAAAACTCATTCCTGTAGATGATTTAATCCACTTAATCCTAGTGAGTCTATCATAATTCATGCACGAAATGGCTACTTAGAGCTTTGGCTGAGCTGACTGAAGGAGCTTTTTAATCATTTTCCTTGGCCAAGAATGACGGCAGTCTCATACGTCATTGGCATAAAGCATCTGTGTCTGCAGGATTTTTTTTTTTTTTAGATTAAGCGGAGTATGAGCAGGAGAAGCACGCTAATGCAGACTGGTGTTTGCCTGTGCCCGGCTTTAGTCGGCTAACTTAATGCTGATGTGCTTTCAAATAGCAGCACTCAGAGCTTTTGCCACATCAGTTATAATGACCTGACCTACATCCACCCCAGAGTACCGACACTAATGCACCATTGGGGGAAACATGGACTCTGTGACTCTCAAAAACACACCAATCTCACACACACACACTCGATGTTGACCCGAAGCACATGCATCTGCACATGTGATAGATGTTTATACATACAAGCACACACTCAGTGCTCAGGAATGCATGCACTCTTGTGTTTTTAGTCATCTATTGTTCCTTTTTTCTTTCTTTTTTTGCCCAGATCAAAATCCTTCTCAACAAATTGTGAAGCATTGTTGCGCCTTGAATTGTAATTCTTAGTTTTTGGTATTTTGATAGGAACTTGTGTAGTGTTCAAACAGCTGTTTGCAAGTAAGTAACGTGCTGGTTGTGGGTTCACATGCGTGCGACTTTGCTCTTTAATTTCGATGCACACGATACAATCTGACGTGCCATGCTGGAAACGTAATATTTCAATGTTTAGCTCCTTGATTAGTTAACTTCCATGTACAGAGCCTTGTAAAAAGAAATATCCCTGAAGCTATTTCCACAATTACTCACAACCACAAACATCAATGTTTTTATTGGGGTTTGTTGTGATAGACCAACACACACCAGTAAATTACTGACGATGAAGAAAAAAGATGCGAGATTGTAAACTGTTTTACGAGTAAGGATTTAATCTCTTTCGATAAAACGATGTGTCAAGCTTTAAACGTCTCCCGAAGCACTTTTTATTGACCATATGAAGATGATAAAAGTATGGCACAAACCTAGAATGGATAACATTAATTAGAGGAACAGTGAAGGACTCGGCAGTTGCTGAGATCCGCAACTCAGGTGGGTGAATCTGTTGGCCATTTCTGTTTAAGGGAGGAGTGACATAAAAATAACCTTGTGCAAGACACGGCAAACATGGAAAACGATTCCTCCATCAGATGACAACTAAATTTCACCTTTTGACCTTCAGGCAAAAGGTTTGACTCTGCTCATTGCGCACCATCCTCATGGTGAAACATGGGGGTTAGCATCATCAGGCTGAGGGAATGCTTTCTACTGCAGCAACAAGGAAGTTGGTCAGTAGATTGCAAAACAGTCACAAACCTTCAAGTGGGATATTAAATCCAAAGATGGCACCAGAGCGCAAAAGCCCTGATTCTTAACGAGTCTCGAGAGCCGCAGATCCCCCACAGTAAAAGTCAGCGACTCAGAGCTAAGGCGAAGATTTGACAGCACTAGCTTGATTCTCTGCAGGTTCTAGTTGAAATGTCTTGTACAGTTCTTCTTATTTTTCTAATTTTGACAAATTTCCTCTCTGTCTTACCAAGCTTGCATACGGTGTGGCTCCTTTCCGACTCACTTTTCCTTTGGCACAGAGGGCACAGGATGTGGTACACATGACCTTATGTCCTTACTGAAAGTTTGCTTCTGATTTCCACCTTCTGGCTTTCTCAAAATTTGCTCATAAGCCATTAACGTAATCGAGTATTGACATTTGATCAAGACAGAATTCGAATGCATTGAAACTTAATTTTATCCCAGTTCATAGCAGGACTTGAAACTTGTTAACCTTATGCTGTCTGACTGGATCTGAGCTATTTTGCAACTAATTGAGTCAATTCCATCTCAAAATGAGTAAAGCTGGAAGAGATATACCTCAAAACACTTGCATCTTTTATTAAAGTAAAGATCGACAGTACATGGCCGTTTTATAAAATGATTTTTCTTGCACTTATTTACAAGTATATGTTTCTTTGTGTTGGTCTATCGCACAAACCTTCAATTGGTGGTTTATTAACCTGACAACATGTGGAAAGGTTTAGGGGCATGGACACTTTTGGGAGGCTCTGTCGAGCCTTGCCTGGAATCACACTCTGGCATTTTGCTGCATCAGCGTCACAGCATCGTTCTGTCGCCTCACTATGATCTCGCTCCTGACTGCAGTCTACATGCTGATCCGTCCGCCGTCCGTGGGGTCCAGCTTTGGAGCCCGCTCCTCTGCCTGGCTACTAAAACCAGTCGTAGTTCGACTCTAGATCACCCTCAGTGGCTCTGGGTACTAATAGTAGAGCAGACTGTCCTGACATGGCACTGCATGCTCAGCTGTTCACTTCTCTGTCTGTTTCCTCTTCTGGGACATGGGAGTGTGCGTTTGTGTGCGACTGTTCCTGCATATGAATAGCGCACACTAGACCTGGGTCAAATCGTACTTTCTGAAATCACAGCTTCTGCTTGTTTCTTAGTTTTCTGAGAATGCCAGCGTGATGGGTTTTACCATATTAGTTACTGACCTGGTTATAGTTATTCAAATTATTCTTATTCGAAGGGTTTTCTGTCAAATCTCCAAAGTAAAGGAAAACCGTATTTTCCAACAAGAACCGAAAGGCAACATTTTAGTACATTTTTATTTGTATTTTCCGTCAAACAAATTAAGTTATTCACACATTTTTTTCTTTTTAACACATTCAATAGACATTTGAATGCAAACATCTGCAGAATGACAAAGCTTATTTGTGTGTGGAGTGCAGTTTTAAAAAAAAAAAGAAAAAAAAAAACACCATTTAGTAGAAATTTTCAACTTCATTATGAAACGCATTGTCACAGCCCCAGACTGCAGCCTAGCTCTGGAGAATGTCAAAGATGTTACCCGGTTTCTTATATTCCTCCTAAACTCTAAATTAAAACGATGATTGACTGCTAAAATACTCAAATTTACTATGTACACTCAACTACAGTGCATCCCAGTTTTTCTTGCCACACTTCAACAAGGGAAAACAAACTGTGACAAAATGGAGTCGAGTTTATCCGAGCAAAATGCAACAAAAGTAGTGAGGGGATGGTTATCATTTTTAGTTTTAGTTTTTTTTGTAAACTATTATATTCATATTCTAAAATCAAATAAAACAGACAAATGTAGTTATTTGACAATTATGAGCTTTTCTTTGGATGTTGCCAGAAACCCAGGACCATGTAGTTTGGCTTTCCTTCACAAGCTCTTTTAAATGACAGTAAAAAGGTTTAACATCCCAGTGATTTTGTCGTTTAAATTTAGTGTGCGCTTGGTTTGTTCTCGTGCTCCGTACCTCATCATGTGGTAAAGCCCGTCCTCATGGCACTTAAAAAAAAAAAAAAAAAGAAAAAAAGAGGATAAAATCATGTAAATCAGATCAGTCTTGGAAAAATAACTTCTCAGTAATTTTTTTTTTTTTTTTTTTTTTTAGGACAATGATGCTTTTATTTCTTTAATTTTGCACGGTTCGAATCTTGAGGAAATGAGTGTTAATTTCTTCTAGGAGATGTGAGAGTACGAAGTCAGGTTGGATTTGAACCGGAACGCCGAAGCTCCCACCCATACCTTTGCATAGACTTCCGAACTCTTCACAGTGAGTATGGACCCCAGTCCAGTGTCTTTAAATCATTCCAACTAGATGCAAACCCATGACTGGACACCTATAAAATGTTTCCCATGCATTTAACCAGCTAAACCATTTAGGACCAGTTTACTTGCACTCTTCGTTGCCATGGATGCTGGGTCTATCTCGATTTTTGGTGATAAATGTAAACATTGTGAGGCAGAATTACTAAGACACGATAAACTTCAGTGCTGTGAAAAATAATTTGTGTACAGGTTTGAATTATTAATGTTCTTTGGTACACACAAGGTTATGCATACAGGTCTGGGTCACACCAGTAGACTCGCGTTAAAACCAACATTGATGTGCTAAGCACCACTGTCCAGTTAAACACACAACTGTGTCCAAGTTCCTCAAGCTGCTGATTGGAGGGAAAGGAGTTGGTCCTCTTTCCTGTGTGCCAAAATATCCACTCAGCATGATGCTACTTCCACCGTGCTTTGCAGTTGGTGTAACTTTTTCAGGTTTTAAAGTGTCATCTTGACTTCTCCAGACATTCTTGTTACTAAGCAATCTTTTTCTCTAGAAACGTCAGTCAGGCTTTACGGTTTTGGTTGTGGAGGAGGTGCTACTCTCAGTCCACAGTGATTTGAATCATGAGTAATTGTGTGGAGGATGACGCTAAAGTACACTAAAGGAATGCTGTTATTGCATTTTAGGCAGTGAAATGTTTAGTTTTTCTTTAAAAAAGAAACTGAATTATTTGTTTATTTGCATCTTTTAACATATTTCTAATATTGCATAATGTTGGTGGTCATAGAACTATCTGCAGAATGTGCCATTTTTAAAAAACAAATTTGATTAATTGTAAGAACAATCGAAAGAATAACTGATTCCTAAAATAATTGTCAGTTGCAGCTCTAATTCCTTTTCTTCTGAGGTAATAGTTTTGGTCTGATGGGTGAAACTTGGACATTGCAGGATTTTTCAGGTAGAAAAATAATCCAAACACACATCAGGTTAACATTGGGTATTAATTTCTATAAAAAGCATGTGGTCAACCAAACATTGGTGAGGTGAACGTCTACATTGAAGGCAGTATGCTTAATTTTGACTTTATTTGGATTAGAGAAGATAAATCCAAACTCATTCTAACAAAATCATTGAAATCAGATTAGTGTATATAAGCTTCCACCCGAACTATATGTCTTCAATGCATGTTGCTTTAAATGATCCAAGCCTTTCAACTGGTCATCCAAGCATAACCAAGCATTAGGTCCATTATGGCATATTGACTGAACATGCCAGCCTCTGATAACAAGAGGCATCATAAAACTGTAGGTTCCTCTTCTGGAAGTCTTAGTTAGGTGTGTCTTTGTTTAATGTGATCAAGAATTTTTTTTGTCAAACCTTTTCGCGAATAGATGAGTTATTAAAATTCCCCCCTCATTTGTACTTATTTTTTTATTTTCTCTTGTTGACATATTGACCCCAAAGTAATCCCACCTCCCCCTGACGTATTTCCGGAGCACAGCCACAGTTTGTACAGACCCTTTGCCTTTGCACAGTGTGTGTTTGTATGTTGATGAAAAGAGAGAGACCACTGACAAAGCATGTCTACTGTGTGATCCCAGACGTAAGGCTTACGAGTAGGCGGCTGTGTCAGCAGCGACTGTTTGGATATCGCTGTGCTGGTGTCGGATCCCCACCGAGGCCGTGCCCAGCCAAATGCTTCTCCAAGCCTAATGAGCTTCTGGAGGGCTGGTGGGCAGAGGGGAAAACACACCAACAGTTTCATTTATATGTTGCATCGTTTGAATGATATTTCTGTGTGCAGCACGGCTGAGCTGCGGATCCTCGCCGGCTGACTCTGGTACTGAAAAGAGGGTCCACAGGCTGCTCAGTTTCCAGAGATACCTGCACTCGTCCCGCCTGCTGCGGGGAATCCCCCAGCAGATCCCCCTCCACATCCTCGACGAAGACTACAGCGGACAGGCTCGAGTACGATGCCAACCGTTCATAGAATAACTCAATACAACGTAAAGAAATACATTTTTTTCCAGCATCTTTAACGTTATGCCTTCTCTTTGTCTTTCAGTGCATGTTGGAAAAAGTTGGCAGCTGGAATTTTGACATTTTCCTCTTTGACAAGCTGACAAATGGTGAGTAGAAGATGTGAGGTTGCATGAAAATAAAGAGGCTGTTTAAGGCGTGTTGGCGCTTAAAGTTCTGCGCCAACACGCGACTCCTCAGCTTTACACGCAAAACTCTACCAATGCTGCCATCTAGTGGACATCTATCTGAAAAGGCCGACAGATCAATTAAAAATAAGAATCTAGAATTGAGTTTATCAATTAAACTATTGTTTTAAGTTTAACCTCCATATATGATAAAAGTCCCAGATTGAACATGGAAAAACATTAAAAAATTTTTTTAACAATTTTTTAAGGTAACTTGTTACCAAGGGAAACTGAATTTCCCTTTTGGATTCTGGTCTAAAAGCTAAGGTTTACATGGCTTAAGCAAAATAGCATTTTAAATTATTATTATTATTTTTTTTTATAATATATATGATATAAAGTCTAACTTTTCACAATTTTTACTTTCTTCTACTTTGCAATTTACTTTACTTTGTGTCAATCATGTAAAATCCAAACAAAGCACTGAAAGCATGTCCCATATTTCAGTTTTGGACATGAATTTCAAAGAAAAGCTAGAATACCACAAGCATTTCCACAGAAGTAAGAGGGGAATTACTTACAGAGGCATTAAATCTAAGAGTTAATCAAATGAAGACTGAATGCTCACAAAAACCAGAAGCTAACAGTCCAACTCTTCCCCCACAGGAAACAGCCTGATCACCCTGACCCTCCACCTGCTCAACCAGTACGGCCTGGTGGATCTCTTTCAGCTGGACATGGTCAGGCTTTGGAGGTTTCTGGTCCTGGTGCAGGAAGACTACCACAATGACAACCCATATCACAACTCCGTTCATGCTGCAGATGTGACACAAGCCATGTACTGCTACCTGCAGGAGCCCATGGTGAGACGAGCAGTCGAAGCCTTTCACGTTTTATTTGTTAAGGAAAACGCACTAAAACAAAGATGCCTGTGTTACTGTTGTTCCCTCAGCTGTCAAAGTCTCTAACGTCGTACGACATCCTGCTGGGACTTCTTGCGGCTGCCACACATGACTTGGACCATCCTGGGGTCAACCAGCCCTTTCTCATTAAGACTGACCACTATTTAGCCACACTCTATAGAGTAAGATGCCATAAATGTTACGAACTAACCCGCCTTAGTTGCCGTTCAGGAAATGGGAACTAAAATGGTTGCAACTTTCCTTTTTTTTCCCCCTTGATTATACAGAATACCTCAGTTCTGGAAAACCACCACTGGAAGTCGGCAGTGGGTCTCCTCAGAGAGACCGGACTGTTCTCTCACCTGCCGCCTGAGGACAGGTAACCTAGGCAACACATACTCAGGCCTCTTGGCTGCAGCACTAAGATGAGGCTGATCGTGTCTCTTTTAACCACAGCATGAACATGGAGAGGGAACTGGGCTCTTTAATCCTGGCTACGGACATCAGCAGACAGAATGACTACCTGTCCAGGTTTCGCGCCCACCTGGACCAAGAGAGCCTGTGCTTGAGCAACGCCAGCCATCGTCACTTTGTCCTGCAGGTTGGACACACGCACACACACGCACACACACACAGTCTTTACTATCAGACCTCAGCCTGTCAGCAGACTGGTGAGTTCTCATCCAGTTTTTCTCTGTTTTCTGTGCAGATGGCTCTGAAGTGTGCAGACATCTGTAACCCCTGCAGACCCTGGGAGCTGAGCAAACAGTGGAGCGAGAAAGTGACAGAGGAGTTCTTTGAACAGGGTATCTGTTGCATGTGTTGTTTGGCCACTTTGTGCTTTTAGCTTAAAGGTGATTTCAAATCTAAAACTGTTCACACATAAATGACTTTGACTTTTTGATTGACTCATGCAGGAGACATCGAGAAGAAACACAAACTTCAAGTCAGCCCACTCTGTGACAGAGAGACAAACACCGTTGGCAACATCCAAATAGGTAAGGATGTTAGATATGAATGATATTTAATCCATTTAAGTTTATTCGTGTCACGTCAATCTACAACAAATGTCATTTGTGGCACTTTACAGGAAGTTAATGTCAGGAGAGGGATAAAATCAAAAATAGCTCAGGAAAACCCCTTAGAATGTGTTGCCAACATGTCATTAATTTTGGGATTTTAATGATGCATTTTGAATCAGTTCTTTCTCAAAATTTTAATTTTCTTTATTTAAAATAAAGACCTCCTCAAATCCATCCAGCTGTCATGAGGTGAGAGGTCAAATGCATCTGTAAAAGCCTAATTTCCGCTCTGATGATGAGTGCGTATAAACATCTTGACGGGGGTCCTAGCTAAAGCCTCTGCTGATCTATCGCCTCCAGGCTTCATGACATACGTGGCAGAGCCGCTGTTCGGAGAGTGGGCCCGGTTCTCGGACACGCGCCTGTCTCAGACCATGTTGGGTCACATGGGGCTGAACAAGGCCAGCTGGGGCGGCCTGTCACCGGAGCAAACCGCCATCTCCGAGGAGACGGAGCCGAGCGCAGGAGGAAGCCGCTCCAAAGAAATACCTCAGGGAAGCAGAGAATCCTGACACTCCTCGTTCGCCCTATCGCTTCGACCTCCTGACCCCTGGCCCCAGGGCCTCATCCACACACTGAGGGCAAGTGGAGCTCCCACCACTGGCCCGGCCTATTTTGAACACCTTGTTGATATGTTGTTGCTTTGGCCTCCCATCACAATAAACCACTGATTTTTCTTTTTATTTAATTTATTTAATTAAAAAAATTTTTTTGGCATAGAGCAATACATAGATACCTCATTTGGCAACTGCTGTATTTTCTCTTATTTGCTTTGTTTTATTTATTTGGGGACTGTATTTGAGGCATTAACGACTAAATATGCCACTTTTTGTTGTTGTCGCGGAACGTTGAGGTGAAAGCAGTATAAACTGAAAACTTAATTTCTGTTTTTTTGGGGGTATTTTTGAAGTGCCATTTGAAAACAAAAATGAAAAAAAAAAAAACAAACATTGACGGACAACTGGAGTATTCGGAGACCCTCCTGAGACTCTTTCAGTTTGCCGTGTTGCATTTGTACTGAAGATTCTTCCTTATGTCCAAAAAAAGAGAGAAAAAAAAAAAAAAAAGAAATGTGACAAGCCCAGTCCTTCTGCTGCCTCTGAGAAGACTGTTTACGCATCTCCATGTTCGTTGTTCTCTTTTCTTTTTTTTTTTTTCCCCTTTTGAACTGAAGCGACTCCCGTCGGCTCCACAGTTTGCCTTCGAAGCACAGGCATACGAAAAGAAGCGAACCACTCGATTGAACTGTCGTCCCACTGTCGAAGCCATGAGCTGAACTTTATTCAAAACAAACCAGATGCCATATTAACTCCACCTGTGCTAGCGTGTGCTCCTGCACGTCGTCTCCCTGACCTTCTCCTGGTGAAGCGAGGCGCCGGCCGTGTTTCTGCATCGACCCAGTACCCCCCGCCGACCGGAGAGGGGTCAGACTCTCCCAGATCTCACCTGGATCGCCACTCCATGCAACTCCACTCGCTCAGGGTTTTTACCAGTCTTTTATTTTATCCAGCGAATGAGGGCGGGGGAGACGGAGGTGGCTACAGACGATGCAGGGTTGTTTCCGTTTCGTTTTTTTTTTCTTTCCCCTGTTGGTTTGGAGAAACCGAAGGAGACTCCCTCGGCGCAGAATGTCTCTCACGGCCACATGAAACCTGACGGACTGCTCGACTGATGCCTTATTACTATGCACAAACTATGCTAAGTGACCAAACCAACTCCTGTTCCCATCAAGTGCATGGTGTGCTTGTTTCTGAATGCACTGTCCGACCCCCTTTGCCTTTTTCTCTTTTTCCTGTTGTGAGGAACAACTCCAGCTTTTTCTCCTTTTTGTACGGACACAGAACCAGTCGAGTGAATCAAAAACATTCCATTCCTTTTTTTTGTTCGTTTGGGTTTGTCCGTTTTGATTCTGTACAGTGGCACAGGTTGTGTTTGTGTTGAAACGTTTGGAACGATAACAGGTGCTTTTCTTACTTTAGCTGATTTGTATTTTGCTGTAAAGTGCTGTAAGACTGTTGATACAACTGTTTACAATTTGTTGCGACAGCCATTTTTGGGAAGACTTCAGTGTCGAGCCAGATTTTTTTTAAAGGCTTTGCTGTATTGACCTTTTTGATACATGCCTGTTGCAGTTACGATTTGAATAATAAATCCTGTTGATGAATTTTCCTTGAGTATTCAGTTTAATACTTCTGCCTTACAGAGGTATTAATAGACTCCTCCAATTTTTTATTTTTTTTTAAAACTAACTTTATTTTTTGGCCTCTTGCTCTGACTTGAGCTGTTTTATGTAGCCTTTATTTATGCAGCGAGATCCCAGACTAGAAAACTCCTTTTTGAGGAAAATTTGGCCAAGAAAGACATGCAAGTATCAGTTACGTTAAACACAATCAAACCATTAACAAAATGGATTAAAATTTGATTAAGACTGCAGTCTAAATTATTAGCTTCATGTAATGGAATTGGCCTCAAAGACTAAGTTTTGATTTAAAAGCATTCTCATTTTTCAGTCAATCTGCAGCTTCTTCCAAACCAGGAGAGAACAAAGATATTTTACCAAGTTTGATAAACACAAGTGATCTTACAGATGAAGCCAGCCTTTGCAACCTGCTTTCGGCTTTAAAATGTATTTTTAAATATGACAAAAATAGTTAAATTGAACCTCCAAACTACATGGATCCTGTGGACAGTTTTCATGAAGTGCTTCATGGTTCTGATGCAACATTTCTCCGGTGATGGGTCCGGCAACACCGATGTCAACGAAATGCATTTGCCGAAATAATTCTTGATCTTTTACGGTACAGAGTCAACTATGGAGCCTCAAGGCAAAAGGTTTCGCAGTTTGGGACCATTTTGATCTTACATCAGAAAATAAGGTATTGGTTATCACTTTGTTGTTTCATTCGGTTCTTTTCAGTTTCTACTTGACCTATCTGAATCCAAATTCAGCTGAAATTGACTTAGTTTACTTTCATATTATGTTCTGCAGGTTAAGTGTTGCATATGTTTGACAGGACCATCTTATTTAAATAAATCCATCTCCTCAATGCTGAGGCATTATAGGGCCAGGCGTCACAATGAAGTCCCAGATACACTAAGGATAAACTCCAGTATATAGCCATTCTACAAATTACCCAGTTGCTTTTTATACATTTCATATAAATGTATTGTTTCCTTCATTTTTTTTTCTACAGCAGAAGTAGTCAAAGTGTAACAGACTAAATTTCAAAATGTTGGAAAAGCTTGTTTTTTAAATGAATATTTGCTATGGGTTGAAACGCTTCATGATGCCTCATTTACCCACCACAGCTTTTCACTTATGTTCAATTTAATAGTTGTAAAATAAGTACTTACTTTGCCATGCAACCATGTCACTTCTCGGTGCATTTGTACAAATCATTGCAGAAGTATTATAAATAGGTTAAGCTCAGCCAGATTGGATGCAGTGAGGGAATCCAATGGGCCGGTTTTCTCCGTTTTTAGAGATTTCCCTCATCACTTTTATGCCGCTTCTACAAAATTAAACTGCAGCTTTAAAATCCTAGCAAAATACAAACTGATGTAAACAGGAAAATGTATAAAAAGGGTAGTAGCTTTTTCAAGGCCCCATATGTGAAATTATCTAAACAGAAAATATTAATTATTCATTAGTCCTATTGGAAACTGTTCAATGGAAATAATTTCTAGGTCAAACATTTGCAAGGAATGTTGAATCAACACCAAAAAGTCAAGAGAGACCAACTTTTATTAAAATGATTTACAGTTTTAGACAACTCTTCTGCAAAACCAACAAAAACATTACTGACAATTTGTCTGACTTCCCTTTTAAATAAGCAGCTATGAAGTGAAATGATAAGGAGAGACTTACAACAGCTCAAAACTTCAGTTTAGACCACAGGAATCATAACATAAGATTCTTTTCTTGAAAGCATAACCACTACTGAACTCTGCTCATGCAACTACAGCAGCAATTTTAAAGAGATATTAAATTTCCTCGCAGTTTAATAAAACAGGAACAAAATGCAGAATCCTGCAGGACATCATTGGAATGTCTTTGGCTTTTAGGAGATAAAACAAATGCTTTCAACTAAAAACACATTTTACTGGAACTGGCGAACCCGTCAGAAGATAAAATTCTTTCGAATGTCAACCCAAATTTGGTCGAGTACCTTGAAACGAATAATGGACGAATGTGTCATATCATTCACAGTTAAAAACAAACTACAGCATCTACTTTGACTGCAATATAAATAACCTCCTCCCAATCAAATTAAACAAAAATTTACACATGTTCTTCAACAATACTGCACCAAATGTCTGAAAGTGCTTTTTTTTCCCCATCCATGTTAAATGAGCTTCTCCAGCTTCACTCCTCTTCCATGTGCAACAAGTAAAAACAAAGAATTACAAAATAAGGTTAATAATAATAATTGTCTAGTGTTTGTGTTCACATGGAAACCATGGCTTAAAATATAAAGCTGATATAAGTTATAAAAGTGCAACAACAACAACAAGAAAAATCCTTAACTTTGGACTGAGATGATTAAAAATCGGTCCAGCCAGGTCAGCAGAGAGAAGCTACAGATTCTTTGGATGAGCAGTTCAGGTTCCTCTGGTCAAAGCAGCTTTTTCTTTCCAGTTGGTTTCAGCATGTGCTGCCCAAACTGACGAGACAAGACAGATCAGGAGTCTGCTCATCTACAAAGCTTCAAAATGTTCACCTTCTTACAGAAGAGGATTAGGGCCACTGAAAAAAAGATATAAAAATTCGGCCTTTTTTTTTTCCCCTCTCAGGAAAACGGGTAAAAAAATCTGACAAATGTCGATTAAAATTCAAATCCATCATAAATTTGGGACTGACTTTCAGTGTGGTTAAAGTGCAGGTTTACAAATCCTACAGCAATAATTCTTATATGCTAACATATTTGACATCCACGTAAGTGTGTTTGGTTATTTGGAGTTTTGACATGAACAGTTACAATTCTGAGTTTAATGTCAGAATTACATAGGAAAAAAATGGGGGCAGGAGAAAAAAGCCAATTCTGTGAATGAAAGTCAGAATTCTGAGATTAAAGTAACAATTTTATTTACGCATTTTTTTTCTTCTCAGTGGCGCTAATCCTCTTCCGGACCGTCTCGTTGTTAATCTGGTGGATAAATTTATCCGTCTTACCAGAGGAGTTTCACTTTGAGGTTTGGCTTCTGGGTCGGCGAACTTCACATCTTCTCTGTCGCTTCCTTCTTGTCCGCTGTTTTTTCGAAACCGATGGGCGAACTTGCGTTTGAGAGCTTCAGCGATGAGACCCGCAGGGTCAGCCGGGTCGCTGGACTTTGATTTGTCTTCAGCTTTCTCAAAGCGACTATAAAAAGTTATAAAAAGAAAAAAATTCGAATCAATGAATAAATCACTCGGTGCATCAAAACTGAGCCTGAAGGTGTGAGACGAACCTTTTGACCGACCGCAGCTTCACTTTGTCTATGTCCTTCAGGATGTCCAGCATGCTGGGGATTTCTGCTGGCTTTGAATCCACAGCGGCATGCTCATCTTTCTTCTTCCCCCTTCTCTCTTTTATCAGCTCGATGGCTGAAAATGTTCGCAGTAGTGCTGGTGCAGGAGGAGGAGGAGGAGGTGGTGGCGGAGGAGGAGGAGGAGGAGGGACGCTACCAAAAGGTGGAGGAGCCCCAACAACAACAGCTGGCGTGAAATGGGAAGAATAGAATAAAAGCTTTAAGTCATGTAATGGTCTGCTGCCATCTAGTGGAATCAACAGTGAATTAGAGTTGAAGAGAAATGATCAGATTGGCCAGAAATAAATATGTTACCCGACTGCGCCGTC
Organism: Poeciliopsis turrubarensis; assembly: GCA_010277015.1. NCBI lineage: Eukaryota > Metazoa > Chordata > Actinopteri > Cyprinodontiformes > Poeciliidae > Poeciliopsis > Poeciliopsis turrubarensis. Next base: position 7,903,084 of record VMRN01000006.1, read on the forward strand.
CTTTCCTGAGCTAAGACAATCTGAGCTATCTGCGCTCTGAGTTTGGCAAGTTCAGTCTCCAGCGCGCTGATCTTCTGGATCGCCTCGTCGTTTGCAGCAGTTGGTCCACGTGGGTCAGGCGCGTCCTCGTGCAGACTGGGCAGGGAGCGCCGGCGGGCGACCCGTTTCCTCTGAGGATGAGGATGCTGGGCCCGAAACATGAAGCCCGGCGGGATTTCTGGCCTGCTTCAACCAGACTATAGGTCAGGAAGTTCCACCGCTTAAATACAGAGCTTCACAAACTTCACATTTTGTCACAAATTAGGATGGACTTTATTAGACTTGTGTGAGATGGACCAACATGAAGCAGTGCACTATGGGAAGTGGAGGAAAAAGTCTAACTGGTTTTTCACAACAGTTTCACTGCAAATCTTTATCAACCTTGTCGTCTTCTTGCAGGATTGCCCTCCATCCGTCTTCACAAAAAATAAGCTTCCCTGTCCCTGCTCAAGATATGCACAGCATGACACTGCCACTACCATGTTCCACTTCAGGGAGCGTGGGCTCTGCGTTTTCTAAAATAAACATTGTTTTTGTCCCTACATGTCTCTGGAAATATGCAAACATAGGAAGACTTTTTGTTCAGTGCCTTCACCTGGATCTGCCAAAGTAGCCTTCATCATCCTCTTGATCTCCTTCGATCCAGGCGACGTCAGCGAGGGAGGCGACCGGGTTGGTCTGCCTCTTGGCTCTGATGAGAACTCCAGCCTCCTCAGAGTACGGATGAAGCTGCAGGGATGAGGAAAACCGTTTAACACTGGGGGGAAACTTCAGCAGTGACCATCCACACAATCATGGTTAGGACAAATAAATATGAAAACAGAATGAAGTATTTGGAAGTCAATGCAACTCCAACACTGCACAAAGGCAACAAACAAAAAGAAAAAACATCACAATTTCACTGTGGAATCAATACATTTGTTTATTTCGTCACTCATGAGAACGGGTATTTTCTGGTTATGTCAGATTAAACCACGCTAATGAATTATTGAGCTACACTGGAATGGCAAAATGTGAGACAAGCTGTACCTCTGCATATATGAAGTTCAATAGCCCTTAAGATAATGCTGTGTTGCTGATGCTCTTTTACTGATTAGAGCAAAAAGAAACAAAGACTCTAAATTCAAGAAGTGCTTATAAGACATACCTTATCAGTTACTAGATAAAGGATACATCTTGTAGCCTCCAATATGAACAGCCTCTTTTCATAAAGCAGGTCACTAATTTAATAACCTGTCACATCAAAATTGTGCGATGTGCTACACAGTGCACTGCATTTATACACCACTGCCTCATATTATTACAATGATCAGAGCAACCAGACATGGACAAACACGTCACACTGCTTAGCAGATACAGCCTGGGCTGCAAGAATTAAAATCACACCAAATACACCACACTCCCAAGAATAAAATCACAAATGCTTCAAACATTATATTAAATATAATATTAGAAGTGATGAGCAAGAGGAGAAACTTGGGACTTTTTTTAAAAAAACATGCTTCTGGGATTAAATCACAAATATTAAAAATAAATATCAAAAGTATTCAGAACATGTGAAGTTTTCCGTATTTTATCTCACAAGAACCACAACCTTTAATGCATTTGTTAGATATTTGTAGTGACAAACCTACAAAGTAGCAAATACACCGTGAAACACTTTTTGCTTTCTTTTCAATAAATAAATAAAATCGTTACAGTTTGGCATGTTGCACGCATTTATTTTCAGCTTCCATTATTTTGGTGTCCCTAAAAAAAAACAAAAAAAACCCTGTGCAACAGATTCCACATAAAAGTCAATGAATTAGAAAACCTAGTCCATTTGTGTGCTATTCAGCCTCATACATATGGTTAAATAGAGAAAGTGAAGAAGGAGGTCTACAGCCTAACTACATGCATCAGTGACTCAGTGAGTCTTCAATAAGCTCAAGGTTGTTGACGGTTGCTGAGCAAGACTGACCTAAAGCAGACAGACTGCATTCCTCAGAGAAAGGGAGGGCAGCTGCAGAAAGAAGAGAAAAAGAAGAAAGGGCACAGTTTTGAAAAGCGAAAAAGCAGAAATGAAAGGAAATCAGACGTCAATCAAATCTCCAAAGTCTTGTACCTAAACAGTCAGCATTCTCATTGGTAAAATCCTACACGAGATTATGAGTTGAGTGACGCTCTCTGTTGATAGTTCGTAAGTGACAACAGCCAAAGAAGAAAAAGATAAAGAAAAAACAAACACTGATGAGGGTGTGAGCCTTGTTTGTACACGGATTTGACATTAGTTTGGAGAAATGGATGGAAAAAAGGCGAAAAACATGGCTGAAGAAGCCATTAGCAACTTGAAAGAACTTCAAATCCCCACAGAAATGTTAGATTTGGACAAAAATAAAAAGGAAGTTGCACCTTACCTGAAAATGAACCCGGGGGCATGGCTTAATGGGAAGACTGGACGCGATTCTCCTTACCAAACTTCTGGAAGAACCATAAGGCTTTCCTGAACCAAATGCCTACAAGGGGAAAATAAAACACAAGCATGCATCAACAAGTCTGTTACAGGGACTTCTGTTCTCTTAGGGGACACAAGACAACTATTCCCACCAACCTGACATCAAAAGACACTTTAACATGTTCATTGAAACAAACAGGGTGGTAGTTCCTGGTTTGGATATGAACAAAACGTAGAGCTGCTGCTAATTATTTATTTTGGATGTTTAAAATGTCTTCTAGTTCTGTGGTCAAATGTTCCTTAGTTTATTAATATTTGATAACTTCTTCTTGCATTATTATGCCATTACCATTATATTACTCGACAATGGTTTGAAACAACAACATCACCATTTATTGCAATTTATTGCAAAAACACAGTCCTAGAAACTGTGTTTTCATGTCATCTGTGGATTTTGATACCCATTCACTATAAATTAAACTTTCATGTTACCAACTATGCAATTTCACGACACTAAAATAAATAAATAAAATAAAAAACAGTAAAGCAGTCACCCACCAGGTCCATTTCAATCTTTGCATGTTCTTTACTCATTTCTGTTGATCAGTTTCAAAAACACATGGGGAACATGTCTCCAAATCAACATGATCCACGGAAAGAGCCTGAAAAGAGGAGCTGGAAGAGAAAAAAAACAGAATGAATGAACTGAAAATGCTTTATGCATTACACTCCATGCCAACCCTTGCTATAATGTTCTTTTTGTCACCCAATGTTATCATTAAAGTACATTTTGATAAAAAAAAAAAGCATTTCTTTGTGACTCCTTACGAGAAGTGGTGCAAGTCGTAAAACCGTGAAAGGACAAAATGGGTCTAACAAAGAAAGCAGAGCAAACAAACTTCTGATAGCACAGCTCGTGTTCGTTTCTCAGTTTCCACGTTGTAACCTTGTCTATCCTTAACTGTATCCGTGGAAATAAACACACAGGGCAAAGCTACATGGTGAAAGTTACCTTACGCCGACGTTTGTTTCGATATTTGGCCACTTTAAAATCAACAAAAATACCCCGGTTTAAAGTGGCCAGTCTTTTGACGAGATCATTCTTTAGTTGGACCTTCGATTAGCGGGTCACAATGCTAACTAATGCTAACGATGGCAGCGGCGCTTAGCGAATCCAAACTTTACGGTTCTCAAGATTTAAGCTTAAAGTCTTAATTAAGCTAAATGTGGGAGTGTTATTGACTATTTGATTTTTTTTACCGCTATATATGTACCCGAAAATCAGCTACATAAAAGTTAAACTTACTGAAAGCCGCTATCTCTAGTTTCGGCACCTTCCCAACACGACGCCGAGCGCAGGGATAAATAATGTGGGAAGAACTTTAGGATTGTGTTTTTAACCAATGAGATTATTGGATTTACAGAGCACGGATTGGTTGTTTGTGTTGAGTGACTAACCACTTCACCAATCAGTGCTCGCTCATCCTCCTACCTTACCATGGGATGGACAGACTTCTAATCGCTTCTATACTTTGTGTGGCATTTGGTTCTATTTAGCTTAAGGTTTGTGAGCTCACCTGTTTAACATTTGGAGCTAAGAAATAGTAAGTGGGAAGTAGAAAGCAGAAGTATGATCAGTGACAGCTTAAATGAAAAGCACTGCTTATGTTTTCGTCATTTGGTTATAAAGCATTCACTTTCTGGCCTTGGCTCAAAGGTACATATTCCATTAGCAAAACTTTTTCCAAAAGTAAAAATGCCACTCACAACATGGCTAACGCTATGACGTATCGCACGGCATGTACGTAGACACTGTAGTCAATCATGTTTCCCCGTCCAATCAGATTTCAGGGAAGCTTTCAACGTTTGTTTTATATTCCCGCACATCCCGGTGGAAAAAATGACACTTAAAATTACTGACATCACGTCGGTGGCACTGGAATGTCCTTGATAACAAAACAACTGCACCCTGTCGATGTGCTTCCAAACCCAAACACTGTGCACAGCTGCTAGCTAAAGAAGCGCAGGGGAAGAAAGGGGACACAGGCCAAGGGGTGGTGAAATTGTTTTTGCTACTATTTATTTTAAGTAGTTTCGTAACATAGCTATTGGTTCAGGTCTCAATTTTGTATTCATAGTGGCTGAGTCGATCCGGATTTGGCTTGGAACTTTCATGACCAACTGACATAAAGTTAGCTTAGGAGTACGGATAGTTAGCTTAGCCTAGCCACCGCTGAATCGGCTGTGTACAACAGGGCGTGATTTAAGGTGAGCCTGGGGACACAAAAAAACGAGCCTTTACGTTCACCGTTACAAACCCTTTAATACGTAAGCCTTAGTGTGCTGTCGTGAACGGATTTGTTTTTGAAATATTCTTCCAACCACATACAAAAATATATTTTGTTGCATATGACAGCTGCGGTTTTTTTTAGTGTGTGTCAATAAAATCAATCTATGTTCTGTCAGCTGGTGTAATATCACAACGATTAGAGCTCACAGAAATCCTATCAGACACCTGTCTGTAGGATTTAAGCAACAAGCTAAGTATATTTATTAACATATTTTAGGTGGTTGTTAAACTCTAATTCAATTTAATACGAAAGTATAACACAACATAACTTAATAGTGAATTATTATAGTATTATAGCATGTCATGTAGAATAAAGCATGAATTATGACCTGTTTTAGCTTGGTGTTCATGTATATTTGATAACATAAATTACATACAGGTTTATTTTTGTGCAATATATATTTTTTTATGTATTTCATTTCACAATCTAAATTCTTCTTTGGCTTATTTCTATAAGTGACATGTATTTGTTTTCAGTCCTCTTACTCCTTATCCAGATGTAGAAATGGCTCAAAACCTTTTACAAATAATGGAAACCACATGCTTTTGTTACCCTTAGTTATAATCCTTGATCTGTTTTATGATTTCATGTAAGTGGCCCTTAACAGTTCACAGATAATTCCTTTAAATTCCTTTAAATTGGTTTGTGCTCTGATAATCACTGCCTACTGTGTGCAACAAACTTAATAAAGACAAGTTTGTTGCATTCCAAGTCATGTTCAAGTTACCACTGTTTTAATCCAACTACGTTGCAGAAATATCTGAATAATCAGTGGAAAATTGATACACCTGAGCTGAATTTTGTGTAAAATTATAACATTTTTTAGAGAAAAGGATAAAATCTACTATGGGGTTTCTAATATTACTTTTTTTGCACGTAATAGGCCTTTTAAATTTTGCTAAAGTCATCTGACTGTTTTTAAGACTTCAGCTTTGACAATTCGTAACATAATAATTGGCACAAGAAAAATGAGATTTTCCGTTCACCTTAATTCTAGAAAGTCGAATTCCAAATTTTATCCCATTGTTCTTTATTCAGCAAAGAGAACAGGTTGGTTTGATGCACGTGCCATCAAAGCCGGAGGCACCATGAGTGCGGAGGTGGATGCACTGACTGTGGTAAACCAGCTGAGAGATCTCGCTGCGGACCCTCTGAATCGAAGAGCCATAGTTGAGGACCAGGGTTGCCTGCCGGGGCTCATCCTTTTTTTCGACCATCCTAACCCGCAGGTTGTCTACTCTGCGCTGTTGGTAAGCATTACCTGAAACCTGTGAAGTTTTTTTCTACCATTATGCAATAAGACGGAGATTGTTCAAATTTATATGAATAAAATAGCGACATAAATGGTGTTACACAAAATGTGACCTCACTATGTTTTCTTGTGGTTTCTGAAATATGCAAATTTCTCTCTGGTATTAATAAAGTGTATTCATTCAGTTGCTGAATGAGTGGTTTAAATTTGTGTTGTTTTTTTTTTTTCCACCTTTACTGCATAGAAGCAGATTTTATTTGCAGCTGTAAAGTTATTTTGTTTTTTGTGATGCAAGTACAGCCCAGGCTTTCTCTCATCCTCATATTTTAATTCACCGAAACACTTTTGTGCAGCACCACATGTTACTGCTGCTACGCATTTTGGTGGTTTGATGTAAGAGACCTATTAATTACGAAATCAGAGTTTTGGTAATGTATGTGCAGCTGACCATGGGTGCCTCGTTTAAAACGCTTCTCTGTGACATTTAACCGCAGACAGATAAAAGCTGCCCCTCTCCCTTGCAGGCTGTGCGGTACCTGGCAGAATGTCGCGCCAACAGGGAGAAGCTGAAGGGCGAGCTGGGCATGATGCTGAGCTTGCAGAATGTCATGCAGAAGTAAGTCTCTGTCTGCAGCATGTCAGAAATGCATGCTTATGGTGCACTTTGTTTTATAAACCTTAGATTCTTTTTTCCTTTTGCTCGGGCAGTTTCTGCAATATTTCTGGACACAATGTTGGTTTTTACTTGTCATTTCAGGCTGAGTGTTATTAAAGCTGAATTACTGGAGAGTGGCAGTAATGTAAAATGCTGCTTGCGCACGCAGTCAACATACATGTTTCTCACTCTTAACTGATGTGGAGATGAATTTAATTATTTTAAAGTTTAAATTATAAATAAAAATAAAACAATACAAATGACGGCCAGTCGTTTGTTGTTGAATGGAAGTGTAGCCTGTTGAAGTGAAAGACATAACAGCTTTATTTAAGGGTCTGTGGCAACAGTCCTTTTATTTAGTCAGGATTTAATGGGATGTATCAAGAACAACTTCAGCAAAATTCAAAATTTTTGGTACCTGGTTAAATGCTGTAATCTGGATTTGTTAAAAAAACTAGGGCTTCTTTATCATTTTGACTTTATCCACTCTTATATTTATCGATCCACACCTCCATTCAGTTGATCAACACCGATCAGTTTGCTACATTTTCACACGACTACGTTTCTAATTGTTTTTCTTTTGTTCTCTCTGACCTTGAAGGAGCACGTCGCCCGGGGAGACCAAACTGCTGGCGTCCGAGATATATGAGATTCTGCAGTCAGCTGGTAAAGAAGAGGCTGAGCAGGCCGAGGCAGCTGCTGCGTCCTGCCGCCGTAAAGCCCACTTCTTCCTCGGCTCCAACAACAAGAGGGCCAAAACTGTAGTTTTGCACATCGATGGACTGGATGACTCTGTAAGTGTTCACACGGCGCGTCAGGACCTTACCCTGCCCCTGTCACATTGACACACACACCCGGTGTCGGTTGATGTGCAAATATCCCCTTCAGATCAACATGTTTGCTGCTGTCATAATCACAGATATGCCACATCATCTTAGGTGCGTCTGCGCGGCTTATAAGAAGGTTAAGGGCACAGGTTGTAAATGTCAGCCATTGAACAGCAGGATGCTGAGATTGAACTTGAATGTTGCTCAGCAGGAAGCCTGCATCGAGCCTGATTACATTACTGCAGACAGACGGCCTCCGGTGGGCTGCACTAACGCACAACGCTGCAGAGACTCAAAACTCTATGCTCAATGTTTGTGCAGCATTTGAAAGCTGTTTCCATATTTAACAGCTCATGCAAACAAAATGATAGTTTTACATGCCTTTGGGATATGAACTCTTCTCTTTATCTGTGTCCTTTCTCTCGTCAGACTCGAAGGAGCCTGTGTGAGGAGGCTTTGCTAAAGATACGAGGAGTCATCAGTTTCACCTTCCAGATGGCCGTGAAGCGATGCGTTGTCCGTATCCGTTCCGACCTTAAAGCCGAGGTATTCCCTTTGAAATGGATAACCACTCACGTTTACCCTCGATTTATGGGGGGTGGCGGGAACTGATTCTCTGAGTAATATCGTTGGATAGATTAATTTTATGACGTTGGAATGTCTTCTCTCAGGCATTGGGAACAGCAATTAACTCTACCAAAGTAATGAAGGCTCAGCAGGTGGTGAAGACAGAGGACGGCGGAGAGGTAAGGACAGCTGGGAAGTTGCACTGTTTACTCAAACTGCTTTACAAAAAGTTACCCCCCCACAGAGGAAGTCAGATGATAGGTCAGTGTGTTAGATGTGGTGTGTATCTGTGGACAGGAGATGTAGTTCACTGGTCTTGGCTCAAACCTATTCATGCTGACATGATTTGTCACATCTCTTCCTCAGACTGTGAGCTTGTTGGGTCTTATGGGAATTAGATTAACTCTAAATGTGTCATTATGTTTTGTAGTTTTGTTTTTTGTTAGAGTTCAGGATGAGACATAAGAGTGAAATTAGACAAATACGAAATTAATTTAGAATAAAGTAAAGTCACTCTAAACAATTGATTTGAAATTAACTGGGACTATCGGCACTCCCAGGTGTAGGTTTATGAGCTCTGTGTTATTTAATATCTGTGACAGAGTTTAAAAGTTGTTTGCAAATAAAAACAAAGATGTTATTTAAGCAGAATATCTCAACTGTAGAATCTATTAGATAGTTTGGATAGAAACGATTCTCCCAACATTCATCTGTTAGGAAATGTTTTGGACACTCTCAACAATAAAACCTTCACACTTGAGTTTCTTCTCCACCACAGGAATCTTATTTCCACGAACTGGAAAAACACTTTTTAACTGCATTCAGGAGGTTTCTGTTTCTCCCCTGTGTGCTGCATCAATATGAGAAGTTTTCTGTTTACATAAACATCTTGATTTTACACTTCACAGAGGAACGGAACAAAACTGTGGGTCAGGGTCAAAAATGTGTTTTGGGAAAATGATTCCCTGAGTAGAAAATGTTCTAGCCGGATCAGTAGAAATACATAAGAATAAATACTATGATATCAATATCAGGGATGTTTTCTGGGGTAGATCTTCACCATGATAATTTTTGCTTCATGAAAATCATGAGATGGCTTTATGACTGGAAAATATTGCCTCCCATGGGCTTCCACTCGACTGTGTGACTTAGTGTCACTGTGTGGGCATTTAACAAATGTTTCTGGACAATAAATTATCCCAGAAATTATTGAGTTAACCAGTGTTATTGATTTGAGACCATTTTCAAGAAATATATAGATAATGGCATAACAATGCAAGTTTTCCCTCCCTAAGGCTAATCAACTTTAATTTAACATTTAACAACAGAACTGGAAGATATGTTAAATGCTCAAACTGAAACACAACAGCCAAAAGCAATCAATGTAATTTAAATAAAAACTACACATAACCGAAACCGTAAATAAAATCAATTGACGTTTTTGTAAACAAAATTGTACTTCAAAAAATATCAATCGTCAGAATGGAAATTAATAGCTCATTTGTACTTTTTACCTGATTAATTGATTAATTCATTATCTACCGCAGTTAAACTCTATCCATCCAGTATAATAAGCAACAAACTGTATTACAATTAGTCCTTTATGGTATTAATATTGTCCACAATGATATTAAAACTATAAGTAATAACTGATTTGGTGCTGGTTCCTGCAGTTTAAACACACACAGAGGGAACATTTGTAACTATGCATCATGTGGCCAGCAGGGGTCAGTCAAACCTCAGTCATGTCTTGTACATACAGTTGAGGATAGTTGGCTTCATTGTGACCCTATTAAGCTATTAACTGTTTTCTTTAGCTGATATTATTTTTAGATAAATTGCTCGCATCGATTATTGTAAACAAATCACTCTTCGTGTTCTGTGCGTTTCGCTCTCTGTCTTTGCTGCAGCTGATGGTACCATTCCAGGAGGACGCCTCGGTGCTGGTGGAGGAGAACACAGACATCCCAGACTACCTACCTGAGGACGAGAGTCCATCGCAGGAGCAGGACAAGGCCGTCACCCGGGTGGGGTCGGTCACAGACGGCCTGGGCTGGCTCAGCACGGCCGCCAACTTCCTGACACGTTCATTCTACTGGTGACAGCTTCCCGCGTCTCACTCAGCGTAGTGTCGGTTTTCACCCTGCGTCACTAGTTTTAGGTTCCCCTCTCAACAGCACATGTGCTGGACTGCCAGTTGGAACATGCAATAACTTTAACATGTGCAAATATTAGGCTACAAATCCCACAACAAGGCTGTTTGTTCACAACTATAAACTAACTACAGATATCTAGAGGACATAGCCAAAGGACTCTGTATCCAGCAGAACCAAATAGCTTCCTGGAAATGAGTAATGCTATGTTGAACTAGTAGATAAATGGGAGGTTCAGTTTCATCTCTTTCTGTGCATGAGTTCAGCTCTTCATTTCCTTCCATCTATTCCAATATTTCCTCATTAGAATCTTTATCCTTTAAATTTGTCACATTTTCAGTCACGTTTCGTTTGTTCTTTTCAGCATGCTACGTGCCAATCTCACCCGTTGCCTACGTCCACAAATATTTTGTGTGGTTTTTGAGTTAGTTGTAATTATTTATTCATAATTAAATGATTTCAGAGATCCGAGCAAACGCTGTTAGTTCGCAGAAAAAAGTAGACACCAGCAGAAACCGCTGCGCCGGCGGCTAAATGAGCAGCGAGTAGCGCCTGAATTGTGATTCAGTCATAGCCATGCGTTGGACTGAATTGTGATTCTTAAATCACAACTTATGAGTGTTTTGGCTTAATGGTGTAGGGCATGTAGATACATCCAAATGTCATCTCTGAGTTAATTTAATGAAATAATTCAGTTTAAAAAGTGAAGCTTCCTTTCACATTGCTGTATTTCAAACGTTTATTTCTTTTAGTTTTGGTGACTCTGGCTTACAGCTAACGAAAACCCAAAATTCAGTTCTGTGAAATATTGTAATATTACATTAGATAAATAAAAAAAAAAAAAAAACAGCTTTTAAAACGGAAATGTCATTCTCTCAGTTTGGCTCATTCTTGTGCGAATTACAGCATGAAAGTTCTGCTTTAAAATTAAATTAACGTTACAACACTTTGAAGTGGAAGCATGAACTGCTGTAACATTTCTGGTCGATGTCTGTGCTGAGTTTGGACTTCATGAAACTCAGGGGACCAACACCAGCACATGACTTCACTGACAGTCAGTCGTAGCTCAAGTCCTGGATACATCTCTGTTCTGACTCCACTTCAGTCCAGAACTTGTAGATATTCAAATCGAAGGAATGGGTTTACTTTACAGTCCTGTCCAGACTGTGGTTATCCCTGCAACGTCTTCCACCATCCATTTTCCTACCTGTCAAGGGAATCAACTTTATATATATATATGTACACAAATATGTATACGAACACAGACTAAGGTAATACTGCTGACTTGCATATGTCAGCAGTATTACGCTCTTCTTTATCTGTCCATGTTGCAGTTAATCTTTGTTGCATGTTTGTTTTTCTATTGCAGGTATTTGTCAAATTCTTTTTTTTTTTTCCCCCCCGATATTTTATTTAATATTTGCAGCTCTAGACAAGTTTTATTTCACTTGACTGAGGGCATTCGGCTGGTTTTGGTTGTAGCGTTTGATTTCTGTATCGAAATTAATCCTCTATTGGTCCTATGTGCTTTAAAAATTTTCAGACAAACTGAATTTTGTGTTTTTACTGCCTGCAGCAAGCCATAGTCATCAAAATGAGGTGTGACGAATCCAGATACTATACAATGTATTTCACTTTTTAAATTGAATTACTGAAATAATGAAACTTTTGGATGATTTTTAAAGTATTTAGATGCCGCTCATTACACCCTTTTAATGTGTTTGATTTATTTAGAAAATTTAAACCTATCCAACGTAACCGTATGCAGGTAACCTCTGAAGGTGAGCTCCTCTGTTAGTTCGTGGTCCTTCATTGATGATGCTACCTCTGCTCTCAGCCTCGCCCTTCACATCAACCTGGGTTGTGATCTGTCAGTAACACCACAGCTCTGCATGATGAAGCTGCCTGCTTGGTAAATATTTCCACGTGTTTCCCTGAATTCCTTGGCCATTTTTACGCAGTATTGTCATGACAGCTTAGCCAGCAGTGTCCTTAAAGCAGCGATCATGTTGGAGCACACTCTCACATTCGAAGGACTCACACAAACGCTGTGTAGGAGATGTATATTTTGTAAATGGTGCCTCATTCCCTGACGTGAAGGATCTTTTTTTTTTGTTTGTTTTGTTTTACTTTTAGTTTGAATAATTCTGGCTTTTATTATAGGTCACAAATTACAACCAGAGCTCGTAGCAGCTGGTGTTTCTTTTTAAACTCCTGAATTTCACCTCAGGTTTAATTATTCTGACTTGTGTCATTAACAGTTATTACATCCAGTGCTGACCGGGCCACTTTCCGTCTTTCATGGTACGGAGACGTCACGTTTGGTTGGGTTCAAACTTAGAAAACGGCAGAGAAAAGCAAAACTGGTGGTGGCCACGGTTTGAAAAGCAATAATTTTTTTCTGTTTAATGTCATCATATGTCAACAACACCTTGCAGACTAACGTCAGCGGGACGCGCATATGTCAGCAGTATTACTCTCTTCTTTTTTTGTCGGCGTTGCAGTTAATCTTTGTTGCATGTTTGTTTTTAGTATTTCAGCTCATTTTGCAAAGAAAATACTTGAAACCTGTTCGGATTTCTCTTTTTTTTTTCTTTTTTTTTTGTCTGCCTCAGCGGTAATATTGAGAAAGAGCCTCTGACAAAACCCTCAAAAATGTAACCTCTTGTGTACAAACTTGGCAGATGTAATATAACCTGTGCAGATTTTAAAAGCTGTAGATTCCTGTACACTGTTAATGCGAACGATGATAAACATTGAAATAAGAGAAACAGTGCCGGCTTTTAATTTCTGTTGTCGCTGTTGTTCTTTTGTTTCGTTTGTTTGGCATACTTTTACCTCACATCGCTGCCATTCAGTCGTCCTCTACGTCTCAAATAAGACTGCTGAGGATGGCGAGCGTTCCGCACGCAGAAAGAGAGAGAGGAGAGAAAATTCTGTTTTCTTTGCTGGTGCATAATCGCGGTGCCTTGGGGCAATCCTGTGGCCTGCCTACCACTCCCCCCTAAACCCCCCCGCCACACACACCACACAGCCGAGGTGCTGGTAGGCAGGCAGAGGTAGGCGCCAAGACCAGCTGGAAGCCCTGGAGCCACTGATGCTGCTGATGCTGAGGCTCCAATGAAATCCTGTGCCAAGCTGTGGAGAAGGCCTTTACTCAGTTTCTGCATCATCTGGATGTTTGTTTAGTTTCAATTCTGACCCCTCTGGACTTCCAGAAGGGTGTTTTTTTTGTTTTTTTTTCGAAAACTTTAGGTTTAATTGGGAAGTTCAACCAAAACTTAAGAATTTGGCTACTTTTTACATTCAAAATAAATGTGAATGTTCAGTATATGCAATAAAAGATGAATGTATTAGAAGACTTTACACACAGCAGTGCCACTGACAATACCTTCAGAGTCCTGAAGGTATTTATTAGCATGAAGCATAAATGGGCCAGTGGACTCAGACACTTTTCTGAAATTTATTTCCTGCACTCCACCACTAGAGAGAGACAGAAAGATGGCAGAGGAGAAAGTGAACCATCCAGACCAAACTCACGATGCTTGGCTATAGGTTTTTGACATGTTGGGTTGAAACGCCATTAAAAGAATTGCCAAGTTGTAGCCATTTTCTGACTTTGTTCTCAGTCACAATGCTTCAGTGGTTAATGTTCTCCTCAGTACTTTGTTTCAGTCCTTCATTCTCTCTTAAACATTTCCAGCGATGTTCACACAAGGCACATGCAGCCCTCGCCTCTTATTTTCAAATAAAGCCTTCATATAATTTCCCTCCTCTCCGACTCTCAGATAAGCAGCGATGCAGTCTCCTTTTCACTCTTCCTCCTGCTGATAAAACTCAATCAGCTTCATGCCTCCACCTCATATCAGGCCACTTCCCTGCAGAAAGATCCATGTGCATAAACGTGTTTTCGGTATCACCCTCCCACCTGCGTGTATTTGCATGTTTAATCTGCACTCGGGGAAGATGGGGCTCTGATGCAGAGGAGATAAGGTGAGTCTCCTGAGGAGTTTTATTGAAGGTTCAGCTCCCAGTCAATGGGATCAGCCGTAAATCCCGCTCAGACTGTGGCAGGAAATGATGTGACTCCTGCAATTTATGTCAAATAACTTTTGAGGATGTGTGAGTGTAAGCGATCAGCCCTGCCAGAGCAGTGATAACTCTTCGACAGAGGGGCCCCGGTGAAGATTTAATTGAGACATTTTTCTTTATCTCCGGTAAGGCGCCGGGGCCGTGTTGTTGTGTAACGAGATGTAATGTCTCTCTTTATACGGGGGTCAACATCCAGGATGAGGGAAGGTCACGGACTTACTGTTTGAGCATCCAATTTGCTCACATAATACCCACTCTACTGGGAGCTGGGTGAGTTACACAGAGCACTCGGCACATTCACACTGCAGGCAGCGGTGAGGGAATGCCATGCCTCTGAGTTTACAGCTAGACAGCCTTAACATTAAATACAAATGGAGTGCAATAAATTAGAATATCACCAAACAATTCAAGCAATTCAGTAAATTAAATCCAAAATTAAAACTCATGAAACATATTTTGCCCCAAAAACTCTTTGGTGCAAGAGTTTTAAATAGAAGAATTTAAAAGTTTATCCTTCAACAAACGTGAATCCATTGAAATTATGTAAGAACCGGTGTGCTTTGATCAATTTTTCCTGGTGTTGATCAGGATTCTGGCAGCAGCATTTTGAATAATTTGCTGCTGCTGCTGATGATGATGTCGATTTTTATTAGAGATAAGAAAAATCACTGGGGATGATCTAACCTACTGAAAATACAAACATGAACCAGTCCTCTGTTTTTTTCAGAGGAACCTCTTTATTCCAACAATAATTTTTGAAGAATCACCTACAGCGCCCAGAATCAAACTCAACACTATAACCTTTGTACTCGATTTCAAGCAACACAGACTGAAGCTGTGAGACTAACTCTTCGGCCATTTTGAACTTCACAGAGTTCAACTCTGGATAACAAAACCGTGCGGAGGCGAACGTCTGTAGAGTCTGGCACTGACTTATAACTCAGCATATTTAATTTCCAACGACTTGATATAGGTTGACTTTGAAATATTGAAGTGCAACTTGAGCCAGTAGCTTATGAGTTTGGCTGTCTTCCTTTTTAAAATTATGTCAAAGTGTTAGAGTCTTCATCATAACATGCCATTCCTCATATTGTGCGTTGCCTCCTGCAGTTTGCATGGGGCCTTGATGAGATGCACACACACTCACACTCACACTATTGTGGCCCTAACTCATTACAGTCTCCTGGAAGATTTGGATCCTCTCTCTGGCAGTGATGGAAAGGAGGAGGGAGCGTGGGGGGCGGAGGGGAGGTCTCGTCCTCTGACACCTCTATGTCCGCCTGGCGACAACCACTCCAGGCGCTGATTGGTGGGATGAAATATTGCCGGTGAAAATTAAAAGGTCCCAGTGTCAAAATAATTCATGATATGCATATCTTCCCGGCTTGATGACATCGCTGGATTAGATGGATAATAAAAGCTTTCAGGCTACAGTGAAACAGTTTGAGCTGCCGCAACGAGGGGGCAGAGAGATTGCGTCTATGTGTGTCAAAGGATGTGGATTGCAGGGTCAAGATACAACAAGTGTGGACGTGCACGTGTTCTTGCATGTACTGGGTTCGGACTGAGCCTCTATATCAACGCTGTGCGCGCGACCGTTTCCTCGCCACACACCCAGGACCTGTGATTTGAATATCCTCTGTAATTGTCCCAAAACGGCTCATCAGTGGATCTGCCTGCTGCCATTAGGGCCCAACAAAATGGTGTGACATTCAAATTCCCCTCAATGACAGGTTATTAGAGGCCCCCAAGCAGCCGGCACATAATTAAGCACCGCAGCGCTGACCTGTAATATGAAGAGATGGTTGAGTTGTAAAGTGGGAGAGAATGAAATGAGGCTGCTTTGTTAAAACACAGGAGAACTACTTGATTTTTTTTTTTTGGGGAGAGGAAAAAAAAAAAAAAAATCAGAACAGCTGTCAATTCACAAAGACGATTCTGTGAAAAACTGGGAGCCAGATGCTGTTAAAGCAGCAACACTTTGTAAGAAGAAGTGATTTATTTTCTCATGACACCACACTGGTCTGTGAAATGCAATTTTTAAAAAACATTTTTTACATTCAGTGATGCCAGAAAATGTCTCAGTTTAAACAAGATGGCAAAGGAAAAAAAAAAAAAAAAAAAAAACCGAAAAAAAAAAAAAAAAAAAAAAAGCAAGCGCGTGATTTTTATTTGTGACACCAAGAGCTGATTACACAACTTAAGACATGCTGTCCGAGGCCCCCGCTTCCCCCTTTAGAACAAGTGGACATTGTGATGAGCAACGGACCCATCTGCTGTGCCCTCTTCTCCAACTGGTGTGTGAACAAGACTGAATCTGAAGGTGCTATTTTTATCACGGCGGAACACAGTTAATACAAGTAGTACCTGGAAAATATCGACTCAAATCAGTTTCATGTTTCATCGCTTATTATATACTGCAAAAGTAACAACACAGCACTTCTCTTGGATGGATGATACATTAGTGAAACCTTTAGATAAATACATGATGTAAAATCATCATATTGACGGCTCCCTCTCAGCTCACCTTAATAATGGGGAAAAAACATTTAATTTGACAGAAATGACGCTTTCGTCTGAAATCTAATTATGATTTCAGACAAATCATGATTAGAGAACATGATTTGTCTCATCATGTTGGATTTGGTGTAGTAGCTGCAAAATACACAATGATATGCTCTGATTTAAGGGTTAGCACCCATAATGCTAATTATTATGCTAATAATATCTACTCCCCCACTAACCTCTGCAGGGCCCTTTTGTTTATTGCAGCTGGAATACCAGCTGCAGAACGGTATAAGATGATATGCAATATGAAAAAAGGGACACTGTTTGAACCATAAAGCTAATGCTCAAGCTAATAATCACAGTTTCCCTCACAATCCTCTGCACGACCTCGTCTACCATTTAGCAACTGGATCGGAAGTGCCAACATGCTATGCTATCCAACTTGTAATATGCAAAATTGTGGAGGAGTATGGCAGAAGAACACAGAATAACATCACTAGTACACTCCACTCCAGCTGATAACAACGGAGATGCCAAGCGCCATCGACATATTTTAAATCAAGTGCTCTGGTGGTCTGCCATAATATGACAATATAAAAAAGAAGCAAGATTCGTTTTCAATGGCACCTCCAATGGGAGGTCAGGGATGACCGTGACCCCTCCTGCAAAGCTGCTGGCCACACCACTGCCCCCCAGCAAATCATGTTCAATTCATACAAAGGCACACAGAATCATCTTCTGAAATCAAGACATACATGCAAAGCTCAATAAGTAGATGGATTTTTTTTTTAAAAGTTGGAAGTTTTTTGGGGAGCATCGATGTTTGGTTTTACAATTAATGATGTTAACATGAATAATCATGGCTTCCCGGACCGTCTTCTAGAAGGCTCTTTTTGTCTATCAGGTCAATATAGAATATGATTATAAAAGGATATTTAATTTTACATTTAGCAGTGATAATAGTAGTCATAAGGACAAGACTATTAACTCAGTTCCCCTCACTGTCCTCTGCAGGGCCCTTTTGATTTCCATGTTGCAGACTGAGCACCAGCTGTAAAACACAACATAACAAAAAGACAGCATTTCATGCAAGGACCTACAATGCCTCTCTATATATAAGATTGTGGCTTAATGTGCTCTACTGTCAAACGGAGGACTTCCTGTTTTTTATTTGATCTGAAGCTCACCTTCACATATTAGGATAAAGGAAGTCTCCATGATAAACTGGAAGCCAGAGGCTTGTCTAATGGTGGTTCTGTGGCAAGACTCCCGAACAGAAGGTCTGCACTTCCCTCCCTCCCTTTCTATCTCTCCACAAGCCTCCCCCCCACCCCACCCTCCCTTCATAACGGTGGCAGATGGCTGCAGATGAATCCCTCATAATCATGTCAGGACGGCTCCTCCGATCCCAATTCATCTCTTTAAACACATTTCATCAGACGGAGAATTACACAAAGATAAAGGCGGCCGGCAGACAACAAAAGCACACAAAGATTGTCCTTGCAAACAAGTGTTCCTGGTCCCTAACACCACTTAATCATTCGGGCTCCTGTTATTGCTCTTCACCCTGTGTGCAATCAACTCTACCTCATTTCCCCCCCCTTCTGTCTCTCACTTCTTTGCTCCTTATTTATATTTTTCCATTCTGTTATTTGTCTTAAAACTATCTTCTGCCCTCGTTTCGCCTAAACCTTTCCACGCTTTATCCATTGTGTACATTTCTAGAAAAAACAAACAAACAAAAAAAACACGCGTAGAATTCTTTCCCCTCCTTGCTAAACCCCTAGTTTCCAATGGCTGCCTCTTTTCGAGGGGTGATAATTTCCACAAAGTGAACTGTGTGTTTCTTCCCCCTCCTCCTTCCTCAGTGTCACCCATCCGCATGATGCCATTAATTGTGGATCAGGTGAAGTTTGTCTCACCTCATTTCAGGGCCACGCTCCGGTAGGGCCATTCTCCCCACTCAAAGGGCACATAATTTCACAGCCTCCTACTTCTCATTAATCCCTCCTGAGTGGCTGCTCTCAGAGTTCCAGATCACAGATTTGTTTTGCTCTTTTCTGACTCGTTGCCCTTCCTGCCCCACCCACATCCTCTCCCCCCGCCTTCACATTAACCCCTTTAGAGGGAGATCCCCCCCCCGCCCCCCATTCCCCTCGAGTCAGCCAGGATCTCCTCTGTCCACCGATCACTAACAAAATCCTGGCGCTCCGGAAACGTTCGACAGCCAGTGGCACATTTGTCTTCCATCTCACCAGTTTATCCCCCCTTTTTTTTTTTTTGAATTTCTAAACTATTCCTCTTTGGATACTTGTTGAGCAAAAATGGCCATGAACAGGCGCTTGTGTGTGATGCCAGTATCACCTCTTCTTCCAAAACTACTCCGAGCCGGCTGCCTTGTACATAAAAAATGTTGCCATTTCCAGAAGAATCAAGGATCAAGCTGAACAAAAGCAGTAAGAAGTGAAACAAAGCTGTGCAGTCGTGCGTCTCTGCACACGTGTGCACGTCTGATCAACAGAAAACTTCCTGATTCGTTCCACACACACACACACACACACACACACACACACACAAAAAAAACTTTCTGGGCTTCTTTTATGAATTATTCATCGGGAAAAAGCTGAAGATCTCTCATTAACATGAAATAACAATTTACTAAATCACGGAAAGTCCTAATTACTCGCCTTATTTGCCATGACCGCATTAAATATTCATAAATATGTGATTATTACTTTGATTTGACTGTCGTTTAGTTTAATTCGGCGTTTTCCCTCAACAATACCCCAGGAGCCGGTTTTTGCTCTGTCCAAAACAAATAAAAGAAATCTCTGATAGTGATAGTTTTTCAGTTTAGTTTAACTTTGGATCGTCTTTGTGCTCTTCATTTATGCTCTTATTTGGGTAATTTGCAAAACTAAAAACAGTTATGTGAAAAAAAAAAAGCAATTCTTTTTGTCGTCTCATTAAAATGTTTCACATAATCAAACATGTTGAATATCAGATACATACTTATTGAAGGAAAAATCTACCCACACTATCCTGGTAATATGTGAAAAAGTAATTGCTTCCTAACTTCTGCCACCCTGGTCAACAACAACATTCACCAAGCATTTGCAATAACTGGCACTTTTATCTCAGGAAACTGTCACTTTTCTGAAGGAAATTTCTACCACTCTTTTTTGCAGAGTTATTCTATGATAGTCACACTGGAGGTTTTGTTTAACTTTAATCCCTGATTGGATCGGATTTAACTCCAGACTTTAACTAGTCCAGTCCAAGACCTTTGTTTATTTTTTTAGCCGTTCAGAGTCGCTGCTGTGTTTCAGATTACATCGTCCAAGTGTGGTTAACACTGAAGTCACAAACTGATTCTCCTGCAGGATTGTCTGCCAAGGATCAGAATTCAATGGACCATCAGATGCAGACGTAGATCAAATGAAATGACATTCGGCCCATGTTTTCTAATTAACATTGATGCATGCTTCACACCTTTTCACATTTTCAGCGGCTTTCAGTTCATAACAATGACTGTTGTGTAATTTACCTCCCCAACATGAAACTCATTTCCATTTTCTTCTACCAAATGCAAACTATCTACTTGAGCAATAATCATATAGATTCAGCTGGACAAACTTTTGAATAGAAAAGGGAACTTATTACTGTAAATCTATCAAACAACCTTTGGCTTATCGTTGAGGTACTGCAGAAGTGTGAAAAACCTGTAACTGGATGTACTTTTCCACCACTGTATGACTGCAACTTCACTTCCCTGCATGCCGAAATTAAAAATGCACTCATTCATTTGGCTTCCATCCGGACGCAATCATTTCAGTTTTTATTCTGCGTCCCCAAAGGTGGCTTTCAATTTAATTTATGTAAATGTTCCCCAAAAGACTTGAACAGGGAAGTAGAAGAGATTCTGCCTCTGAATGTCTGCTCTTGTGTTTACTGTAGCTAACAGTTGTCAAAAGAAGTCTCAGCCAAGTTCTTGGGAGAAAGCGGACTCTTGGATCCCATCTGGGATGTCTAGATGAGGTCTCTTGCTGTCATCGCGTCTGTTGTCAAGGCTGCGTTTAACCTCAAATTTATGGCTTTGTTATATCAGAATTAATTACCGATTCTTCCCCCCAAAGTGAGGGATGTTGACGAAAACGCTAAGCACAGGCAATTTAGCTCTATTTGCAGATTAATTTGGGCCCACCTGTGATGCTTGGTGCGCTAAGTAGGTACATCAGTTTTAATTACGGACCTCACAGAGTGGGTTTAGCGAAATTACAGTATTAATTATCACATTTACCAAATATCAGTGTGACAAACGATTGTGGTGAATCACTTCCTTTAGGCCTACTGTTTCTCCAGACAATGGCTGCACATGAGTCCTTCAAGCAACCTTCAGACAGGTGGTGATTTAAAGAGTCAGGAGACGAGTGTTTTGATCTAGAACGTCTCATTACCCGGTAAAAAAACGAGTCACTTCTTGGTTATAAAGCTGAAGCTTAAGTTTTTCAGCAGAGAACACACAAACTGTGCCATGAAAGAATTACAGATTTGCTTTAATTTTGCTTTCATTCTTCACACACAGGATCTGAAGGTAACTGTCATGGAGAAGAGGAACTCTCTGGTCTGGAAATCTCAGGGTACCTTTTGCAAATGGTGTGGTTCCATCCAGAATGAGTCTAAGAATCTGTTTTCATGAGACTGCTGTCTAGATAATGCAAGTATTTTCAAATGTTGATTGAAGAAAAATTCCACGTTTAGACAAGTTTGCCAAGACACCTTAAATCAGCCAGGGAACTACATACACTTTGATCCTAAACCTCCACCTCATTTTGAAAAAATACGTTTCACATCAAACGATGTGGTGAACTGAAAAGATTAAGTTCCATGCTGCCCGCCATTTTTTTTTTTTTTTTTTTTTTTTTTAATGTATGCATGTATGGAGAAAATCCTGTAGCCGCATGTTCTGTGCATGTATGCTTTCATACCTGCGAAGTTCTTTGCACGTGTGCGGGGGATGTTCCCAAAAACTTTAACTTTGAGGCCTGGTTTCAAAAAGTGCTGGTGTAAGACACTCTGATCACTAAAGACTTGCAACAAAAATGTTAGGGTTTCACTGGAAAACATCTCATGGGCTAAGGGATCAACCAGAATGAGATGCAAAGAGTCACAGTGGAAAAAGAGGTCTGTTTTTATTCAGTGACCTTATACCTACCTTACTAGGTAAGCAGGACGATGGATGGGTGGCTTATTAATGTGACATACAAGTGCCAGTTCAGTGAAAGTGAGACAAATAGGCAGGAAAAAAAACACGCAACTACAGGAAGCTAATATAACCAAAAAGTGAAGGTGATTAAACACTCAACGTTGCTCTACAATCTTCCCCGTGAGCCAGTCTTTCTTGTCCAATAAGAGGAATCTCTCTGTTAAAGTACCATTGCACTGATAACTCACATCTATTGTGAGTTATCAGAACAGGTAGTCTCCAAAATCTTAAATTGTCTTTACAAAACACTGAGCTGCAAGACACTCTGCACTGTCTGAGCCAAGAAATCCAAGGCGAAGCTGAAATGTGTCCAGCACAGGAACCAAGGGAGCTGAGGTCCTCATTTAGCGGCTGGCTGATGCTCTCTCCCACCAGAGAGCCATATTAATCATAATCACAAAACACCATTAGACTTTGTCATTCTATTAAAGAAATCACATTATCATACATTTCATTAATTAAACTCAAACCCTGTCCACCCATGGACAGAAAACCGTGTGGGGGTGGGTGTGGAAGTTCAAAGGCCAGGACACTCCACCATGCCATGCACCACCTCTGCATGAAATTTGCATGTTACAAACTCCACTGGCTATAAGAGAGGTTTAAAGGTTTAGACAGTAGGAGCTGATGATGGAGGTGGAGTGGTGAGCCTGAGAAGGGATAAAATCCTTGTGACAAGTACAGGAAGAGGAGACGGAGAAGAGGAACTCCAGCCTCAAATGTTAATCACAGTCTGGGTCAGAGGTCAGTCCTGTACGATATGATGAGGAAGCAGGAGATGGAGGACCATCTTCCCGACACTGAGGTACTTCAACATTTGAAGAGCGCCTAAAATCCTGCACAAATAACCGACAAAGAAACACAAAGCGGAGAGAGAACGTTTTTCAAATGTTTCCTGTTGTCTGGCATTTTTATCTTTAAGTTCGTTTAATGCACTTTCCTGCTCGCCTCATCCTCCCTGCCTCCATCTGCCCGTCTCTGCTGCTCCCTCTCTCCGTCTCTCTGGGTCTGATTAGCATGTGTAGTGTATGTTCCGTCACGCTGTAGTGTTGACCCGTGCTGTCATCTCCCTGATTACCTCCCTGATTCACTTTCCTTGTTTGGTAATGTGCAATCAATCATAATCAATTAGCCAAAATGTTGAATCATTAAAATCATTATCATTAATTAAAATAATTATCGCTTTCTGCCAATGCTTCATTACCAGTGTTGTCTATCGTGTCTGCCACACAACACACTTTCCTGCTGCTACTTTTTTCCTTTCACGAGTCAGATTTTCACATTTCTTTTAAGATGCTTCAGCTTCTTTTTAAGGAGACAGACTTTCCTTTCAAATAGACAAAGTCTAAAGAAAAACTCAGCAAAACCAGCAGAAGTACTTTGGAATGAGGTCCAGGTTATTGGAATTAAAACATATAAAATGCATAATTTTCTAAAACTGCTAGCGGGAATTCATATATAGTACTCACGAAATACAATACCTTGCTGAAGTATGTATAGCTCTTTTGGTTTTGTTGCAGTGGTTTTGTTGAAATTGTGTGAAAAAGACATACCTTCAGAATACATTCAAAAATCTTTTTACCTATAAAAATATAAATAGTGCTGATGATTTCTATTCAGTCCATCTGAGACAATACCTTACATCCGGCTTTCACTGCATGCAGGGGAGCAGTTCTTCTGGAAAATGTCTCTCCCGGATTTACATTTCTGGAGATGTAAAATGTTTAGTTTTTATTGGGTAAATAACTGCATGTCAGTCAGATTGGATGGGAAGGTTAATTTTAACACAAGTCGACTCTTTGCTGTAAACAGCTGGATTGTGTCACTAACTGCATATTTTGGGTAGTTTTCTTGCTGGACCATGACCTTCGACTCCAGTCTCGAGTCTTCGGTAGCCTCCAGCAGTTTTTATTTTAATCTTCAGCTCTTACAATTTGTCTTGTATCTGTTGAAGAAACTGCATCACTCGACTTTACAGTGAGGATAGTGTGGTTGTTGTACTTAGGAGTTTGATTAAAGTGAGATCTGTGGAGCACATGACTACTGGTTGTCTTTCAGGCTGATCCTCCCATCTCCAGAGCAATGATGGGTCTGAAGGGTCTGCCTGCAGCCGGCCAGTTTGGATGGACGGCCGTGTCTTTAAGTTTGCATTGTGTAATACCCTTGCCATTTTGGCATGGCATATCAAACATTGCTCTGTGATACATTCAAAGCTTGAAATATTCTTTTATAACCTGTCACTGCTTTAAACATTTGCACCAGTTTATCCCTGACCCATCTGCCTGGTCTTCAAACTATTTGCTCGCTAATGTGCTCTAACAAAGCTCTGTGGCCTTCACAGAACAGCTGGATTCATACTTAGATTAAATTGCTCACAGATGGGCTCTATTTGTTAATTATGTGACTTATGAAGGCATTTAAATGGGCTGGATTTTTTTTTTTTTAGAGGTAATAGACCTCACCGAATACAAATACGGCCTGTATTTTTCAGACTTTCATTAAAGATTTCTCGGGAGAGATATTTGCGGTAGGTGGCATAAAGCATATATGCCACCTACCGCATACATACTGTATGCATGTATGCATACATACATACTGATTGCAAAACAAAATGATTTAAAATCACAATAACAGGGTGGAACTCCCAGTTTCTCTGTTCTGCAGAAAATGCTTTTCCTTTTATATCACTTTGTCTATTTGTATCATTGTTTGTATCACCAGGGACTACAAGGAGTGGAGATGAGACAGACACCCTAATGATGTGTAAGCATCCAGACAGAAAGAGAGGGGGAAGGAACCTCATCTAAAAAACCCTGAGGGCAAGAAAACAGGCACACAGCTCAGTTAGTTCGGTGGACTGGCTTAACTGGAGTGGTAGTCGCCAGTCCGCTTCCACTCTGCATGCCTGCTTGAGACCTAGAACAGACCTGTCACTTCCTAACGCTCAATAATTGCTTATGTCAAAATTTCCTTGAAAGTGGGCATGAGACCCCGAGGGGGCTGAAGGGCACTGCTGAGACTTGGTAAGCCCATGTGGACGTCTATTTCTTCAGCCCATCCCAGCGGGTGAAGAGGGGTCTCCTCGGTCGCCTGCTCCTCTTCTGCAGAAGAGCATCGCTCACTGCCACCTGGGGAAAGCAGGCGTCTCATTGGGGTCATGCCACCCCCTTTGCAATGTGAGTCAAAAGGAAATGGGCCTGAACATTGCACAGTATCCCCAGTATGAGCTCCATTAAACCAGGCATGATCTCTCTGGAATGGATGTCCATTATTAGGTAGAGCACAAGGACCATCCATTGAGGGGATAATCTCACTGTACCAGTGAACTTTTTTTCACATTTGATCTCATTGCAACAAATGCTATCAGAAGCCATTGCTCTATCTATATAAAATTCAAATGATTGAATCATTTTCCATTTGTTTCATACACGTTTGCTCCCTTGTTCTCCTTGTTGGGGTTTTTCTCTCCCTCTCATCTCTAACGTTGCCTGGGATGCTTTGTGAGCACCTGCAGCGAGAAGCACAGAAAACAGGCTGTGACTCCAGAGGGCTCTCAGAACATGCGGTATCCCTGTTTTCCTCCACCTAGGGGCCCACTAATCCTCCGCCGGAGCCCATCATGCTCAACCTGATTGCATTACTCTTAAATGGCCTCAATCGATGTAATTGTGTCTCATTAAAGGCTGACAGAAAACGAATAAAAAGGGTTAACTGAAAAAGAAAGACAGTATCTTCTAAAGCAATATTCTGAATCCGACAGAGAGGAAAATATCATTTGCTTGCAGTCAGGCTCTGCTGTAACTACAATGCACTGCTCTTGTCATCTGACGAAACAGCCTAATAAGCACAAGCACCCAGAAATAGACAAAAAGACATCCCACTCAGCCCCGGTTGCCTTCTCCTCTGCCTGTTTATGATGAACGGCTCCTCTCGGTGCAAGAGCGAAAGAGACAAGCCGGGCTGGCTGTCATGTCATAAAAGATGCAGTCGAAGAGAGCAGACATGATTTCATGGCTAATGATTCCCGCACTAATATCAGCGCGGGCTGCAGAGGGGATAACCAAGTTGAGCTGTCTTAGCTCAAATGATTCAATTAGGCCAGCTGTCCCTATTTGTCATGGCTCAACTGGCTGCTAGATTACCTTTCCAGAGTGCATACGTGCCTCTGCATTGAACTTACCAGCTCAACAGTTTCATAAAAAAAAAAAAAAAATAAATAAATAGAGAAAGGACGGAATGAGCAGTGGAGAGGAAGAAGTGAACGACGGAATGCAGTAATAACCACTTTATCCACCTAAATGCTGCGACCAATTATGGAGATAAATGTGAGCTTTTGTTTGGAAGGGGATTCTTGAAGAAATCGAAGTGGAGCTTCAGGGCATGCTGGATTGAGCTGAGAGATGCAGTTCGTTGAAACAATGTCTTCAACTGACACGTATTAGAGGTCAGAAGATACAGACAGACACAATAAAACAGGAAGTGCTATTGAAAAAGTCTCCATTTATATAAAAACTATAAGACTCATTTTAGTTTTCACTGTATTAGATTTCTTTTTCCAATTTTAAAAAACAAAAAATATTAAGGAGATGTCATAGAATCAAGTAATAAAGATGCTTCCATTCAACAAATAAGTGTTTTATAAAGTGATAAAGAGAAACACACAGAGAAAGTTAGATGCTAAAAAACCCCCAGAAAAGTAAATCACAATAAAGTGAAATGTAAATGTTTGATGCAATATGGACATTAAAACTATGCATGTAAAACATGTTCAAGATTAATTTCACTTGCTGTAAATAATTAAATAATCACTTACTGTGTCAGTAAATAATATGAATAACAGATAAATACATGCAACTTTTCTTCAGTATGCAAATAAGTAAATCTATCTGTCAGTCTGTTCATCCTTTGTAGATACACATTTATCTTTACAGGGTTGCGGGGGAAAATATAGGTAAATATATAATTAAAATATAATAAATATTACATTTAATTTTAAAAATACATATTGTTTTGTTTTTACCCCCAAAAAAATTATAATTACTTTTGAATCCGTTGTCGTACTGTGCTGAGGGAAATTTATTTCTTTGCTTTACCCATCAGTGTCAGTGAGTGGGGACAAAGAAACTGTAAAATAATCAATGATCAATCAATAATCAAATACTATCACATTCAGAACGTATCCTAAATTCAAAATGTCAAAAAAAATGATATCAGATTTCATAATTAATTATTCATGAATACAATAAAAAAAATGACACATTTAAATTCCTATGGACACATTTATGTATTTTCTCCTGTAGTAGTTATGACATGTTACATTTTAACTTACCATATGTTTGGTCAAAACATGGTAAAACATCATTATCTTTCGTCTTTTACATAATTTTCTCCAGTCTTATTTTTCTGGGTTGAGCCTCAAGTAGATTTGTGCTAAATACTAAATTCAAGGAAGCATTACAGTCATTAGTGCTGACTGAGCTGATGACTCAGAGGGTGCGACATCCTCTTCCTCTCACTGTAACATAGTTAAATGTAAATTTGTGTCACCTAACCTCATCAGACGTAATTAACACAATTGTCAGTTTTGGGTCAGGGGATTGAAGACAACGATCAGTGAAGAAAAACGGTAAGATATCTCATTTATTAACAGCAATTAGTTGTGTTAAAGGTATTAATGCTGTCACTTTTGCCTTAATTTGACACTTACTGTATAAAGCACGAGAGGCTGACCGCATCGCTGCACCACAACGAGAGGAATGTGAGGTAGGACTCCATTAGACATGCCTCTTTACAGCTCACTTAAAAAGAAAACATCCCATTAAAAGCGGGGACATCCCAAGCGTTGTGAAGTGCGCTCACTGCTCATGTGACCATGAAAGCACAAATAAAGTTCATGACTAAATAGCGCCGCTTCACTGTTCTGCACAGAAAGCAACATGGATGTGAGAAACAAACGAGGTAAAGAGGGAGCACAACAGCTTTTTGTTTCTTGTGGGTGGAAAATGTAAGAAACTCATGAAACAACTGGGCAATTGCTTGTTCCAACTAACTTATTCACATTTTAGTTGACAAAATTCGGTGAGACATTATTTGAAGGGGTTTGGATAAGACTGACACGATGCTGTCGTAAACATGACAAAGGTCATGAAAATGAAGGAGTCTTCATGACTGTGTAGGTATGTTGTCATGAAGAGTCACTTGGTAAACAATGACACTTTTAAAGCAAATTTGCTCTAAAAGTTGCATTGAAAGTCCATTAAAAGTTTAAGATTTGCTTTATTTGGTCAATAATGATCATTCTAATAAAAAGTTCTATTAAAATGTGCATAAAAAGTCAATTAAAAGAGTAAACCTTTTATGAAAGGTGTTATGTAATGCTCATGACACTGTCTTGTGTCATAAGCACTCACTGAGAGTGTCTGTAATCAGAACTGTGACGATAATAATAATAATAATAATAATAATAATAATAATAATAATAATAATAATAATAATAAT